>JACOMQ010016858.1:0-10489 GCA_014843705.1 Euphrasia arctica | reverse complement strand
TACGAGCAGCCCGGGGATGCGCGTGCATCCCCATGCGATCGCCCACCGCGATCGCGAGCCCCTCGCGGGGCTCGGCTAGGGCACGCGTGGGTTCTCCTCGCGTGGTGCTTTGGTCGGGCTCCGGTCATGCGTGGTGGTTCGCGGTGGTTTCCGGCGAAGGGATTTCGGTCGGAGTCGTGATTCCGCAATTCCGTCGACTCCGAGATATCGATTTCCAACATGTACTCACTGAGCTTTGTCCTCCCGAGCCTACTAATGTCTCAACTGATGAGGAAAAGACTGATTTTAAGAAGTGGGAAAATGCTTATGCAATGACCACTGATTATGATATCATGTTCAAACTCAAGCAGATGTTTATACATGACGTAGAGGCTAGACAAGAGGCGATGAGGATACTCATAAAGGCCATTCGATTCGAGGAAACGCTTGAACACGTTTTTGAGATGATTGACCTTTAGGACGAGTTGAGACGGAAATCGCAAGCTCTTGTAGCCAATACCAAACGTTTTGAACCAAAGGGTAAAACCAGGGGAAAGGAAAAGCAAGCAAAGAAACCCAGTGGTCCTATGCTACTTGGACCACGAGATGGGACGAAAAAGCCAAGAGGGAAGTGTTCTCGATGCAAACAGTCTGGGTACTGGAAGTCTGATTATCCTCTCAAAGGTACAAAATTTTTCTTTAGTCGTAAAAACATAGTCAGTGGTATTATCTAACTGAACCTGATGTGTAGATATGGAACCACTGATGGTATGTGGATTCTAAATGCAGAGGTTCCAGGAAACCTGATGACTTGGAAAAGAAAAGATCGTAGTCTACATGGGCAATGCTGTGGAGGAGGCAGTTGTTGCAGTGGAGGACATATATCTTCATAGATATAGGATTTAATTTTAGAGTTATTGCTTTATGTACCCTTGTAATTTTAGAAAGAACTTTGTTCTGGATTTCTAAATTTTTTTAATGAATGGATATTTTTATTTCTTTTAATCATTTGATGGTTATGAGAAGAAATAATGATATTATTTATTCTGGTACATTAGCTTGCAATATATAAATGAAGAATCCTGAGTCTACCACAATGCAACGAACGTTTTATGTTACTCGTTTTACTAATAAGAGATTTCTTTATTAAATCATTTATACTTGCGGATGCTTATGCTAAGTCATATTTATTCAAATAAGAGTTCAAAGGTCGAAAATTGGTAGTTTGATCAATTAAGTTGAAGGAGTGGACCTTCCGACCTATGAATCTAATTTGGAAGATAACATGACGAAGCAATCCTTTATGGATATATGATATAAGATCCGGACAAGTATTAGAATTGATTGACTCTGATGTATGCAGACTAATGTCTACTCAGACAAGAAGGTACGAGTACTTCATTTGATGATTACTCGAGAAATGGTTTAGAATACCTGATGTGCCACAAAAGCAAGTGTTTTGACAAGTCAATGGACACAAAGCTATTATGGAGAACCTTCAAGGTATATCCATTGGAAGCCTGCGATTTGATCGCAGAGGCAAGTGCCTGTCTGAGGAATGCATGACATACTAATCAGAGATTGGGATTTGATCACAAATGACTACACCATACACTCTTGTGTAGAAATGGTGTGTCGGAAATAAGAAATGAAACTCTTATAGAGATAGTTATTCGGAACTACCTGTCTTCTATGGATATGTCTGGAAAACAACGGCGCATTCAATGCAGTTGTAGAATATCCTAGAAGAACAAAAGATGTGTGTTCAATAGTACTGTGAACCAGAAGGACGTTATAAGTTCTAACGCCCGGTTCACAGAGGAAGACTATGTGATGAACCACCAGCCTAAAGTAACATAATACTTTGAAACGAGAGAGAAAGAAGAAGACTAAAAAACCAGCCGAACCGAGTAGCGGTACACCACTAACTGCACCTACTGTTATTACTGTTAATACACTGGAATGCCGTTGTAGTGGGAGGTTGTGGGTCAACCAGAGATATTCATAAGACTAGGAGAGTCTTGGGACTCTGGACCTAGTATACATGAAATCGATCCTTGGATCTACGTAGAGGCAGTGCTGGATCTAAATGTGCTTCTTAGAGAGCAATAAGGATTATTGCTAAGAGGCAAGATCATTTAGAGTACAAGCTTAGTTAATCCATGGATGGATTGAAGGAAAGCTTAAAGGTCGTGGAACTTGCGATTTGATGAGATAGTCCATTTTATGGATTCATCAAAGCATAGACGAATCGTGTGTAATGGAAACGTGATGGAACGAGGTGGTATTTCTCGGGTTTTATGTAGATAACATTCTTATCATTGGCAACAATGTGAAGATGTTGTCAGACATAAAATGATGATTGTCTAGATAAATCGATATGAAAGATGTAGGAAGAAGTTGGACATGTTCTTGAGATCTAGGATCTCTAGAAGAGAACATTATACTTCTCCTGGACATTTGACATATGATTATCTAAGGATACGGAATGCATCTATCTAAGGATATGTGTTTTGGAACACAAAAGAAGATAGAAGCAATGAAAGCGGTTTCCTACACTTTGAGTGTGGAAAGCTTAATAAATGCAATGTTGAAAACGAGAACCTGATATCGGCTATGCGGCTAGTATAGTGGGAGGATATCAAGGTAATCCTGGAAATGAATATTCGACTGCTGTAATGAACATTTAAAGTACTTTCGAAGTACTGGGAACTATGTTCTGGATTACGGAGCAGGCAAACTTTTCCTTTGGATTACACTTTCCTAGATTTCTAATCAGATGAGGACCGGTGTAAGTCGATATCAGGCTATGTGTTCACTATTAAAGGAGGAGGAGCTTTAACATGGAAGAGTGATAAGCACGATGCTTTTTCGGACTATGCCATAGGTAACCAAATGTAGCGACCTCAGTGGCAGCGGAAGTTTTGGTATAGCTCCGGGATAACCTCTGGGACTTAGATGTGATTCTTAGTTTACCAAAGGCTATGTAAATAGCGGTGCGATGGAAAACATTAAGAAATCACAAGTCCATAAGTGTAAGATAACACATAGAGCGCAAGTACCACCTGATACGAGTCATCGTCAGGGAAGACGACGATGTAGTCACCAAGATAACTTCAGAGCGACAATCTAGATTGCTCTTTCACAAGGCACTTCTTGGAAGTGCATATTAAGCACGTGAAGAGTATGGGAGTCGGGAGTTTGGAAGAAAAGACTAGACCTTAGTATAAGTGGGAGATTGATGGAGTTGTATACTTAATGTCTAGATTTAAGTGATATGAACTCCCGATCCATTGCCACTAATCTATTTAATTAAATAAATAATTGTTTGCGTTAAATTATTATTAATTAAATATATGCAAATTATTGTCCTAGATTATATACGTTGTAGTTAGTATGGTGTGCGACGTCACACGGAAGATCATACTATCGGTTACTCGTATATTAATCGAACATTAGCTCACGACCTAGATGGATAGGGTCCAATCCATCGGTATAGTCGTTGTATGAGAGAGAAAATAATTTGTCTTAATTATTTTATCATACTTGTACACTTGGTGTATTGGGTGGATCGCTTGAGATTTATCGATTAGGATTGCCTTTGATAATCGATTTAAGTCTCAGTGTATTTTATTCTTAATCCCTGAAATTATTGCGGGTGTGTGCATTTAATATTAGTGACTTTGATTTTCCAAAGGAATTGACTGATTAGAATAACCGGTCAATTACCGGTAAAGTTGGGTCACGGTATTTTATGTATGACATGCCGTGAATTCTTGACGGGAAAGTGTGTCCCTATAAGGGTTGATAATGTCCCCGAGATGAGTTCATAAGGAATTATTATGTAAACCCTGCAGGTGGATTTGTTCCGCATAATAATTAAGGTTGAATGGTAATAGTCTCGGATACAAGAGATGAATAAATTAATTAGCAATAAAAATAATTTATTCATGGACATTTCTATCTTAAACGCACGGAATAAATAATACTACCGGAGAGATAATATTATTTGATATAATATGGTAAATATTGGGAGTGCAATTATATTTATATAGTTGAGGTAATATATAATTAATATTAATGGATTAATAGATTTGGGCTTGAGCTCAATTTAATCATTAATATTGGAAGCCCAATATTCCACCTCCTTAAGATCCCCTACGTAGCCTATAACAGCACTACATGGTCTTCACAATTAGACAAGACAAGATAATCATACTTGATTAGTCTAGAGAGTTCGTGAAGGAGATCCATAAGCTTGGAGGATCGTCGCCCACCCGACGTTCAAGCTAGTGCAAGGAATATGTGGGAAGGTCTCAAGGTCTTCAAAGATATCTCGTTTCTCCGCACAACGAGAACAAAGGTAAAATCGTTGAACCCCCCTTCGATGATTTTAAATTAATATCGTGAAAGTATCGTTGAACGTAAGATCCAAGGGACGAACCCCATAGGCGAGGTTGAGCCGGGCGGTGGTGGTCGAATCACCGGACCACCGGCGGCTCAAGGATCCCCGCCCAAGGGGGCTGCCGAGCGTGAGCCTCGGCTGGAGCCGACGGCTCGATCGAGCTAGTCTTGATCTCCCTGGACGCCATCGCCGCGAGCTGCGGGAGTTCCCGCAGCGGGCACGCGGACGATGCGGATCGCATCCGGGGTGTGCCCAGCGGGCTGCTGGGAGCAGCCCGTGCGTTCATACGGGGATCCAATCCCCGTGAGCAGCGAGTCGAGGACTTGCTGCGGGGCTGCTACGAGCAGCCCCGGCGGTTGCTATGAGCAACCAGGAGCCCCATGCGAGGGGGTTCGGCTGGCAGCCGTGGGTGTTCCCGCGGCGGTGCTTTGTCGGGCTCCGGCTTTCGTGGTGTGTTTGTGGTTTCTCCGGCGATCGGGATTTCGGTTGGGGTTGTCAAGTTCCGCGTTTTCCGACGACCCCGGGATGTCGATTTCCAACCGACTCGTATCAGGTGGTACTTGCGCTCTATGTGTTATCTTCACTACGGACTTATGACTTCTTTCAGTTTGCCATTGCACCGCTATCTACATAGCCTTTTGGTAAACTAAGAATCATATCTAAGTCCAACGGTTATCCCGGAACCCTACCAAAACTTCCGCTGCCTCTGAGGCCGCCATTCGGTTACCCAGGGTAGATTCTGAAAAGCATCGTGCTTATCACTCATCCATTTTAAAGCTACACCTCTTTTACAAGTGAAGATATAGCTTGATATCAACGTACACTGATCCTGATTTGATTAGAGATCTGAGAAAACGTAATCCAAAGGATGAATTCGTCTTGCTCTGTAATCCAGAACATAATCCTTAGTATTTCGCAAATACTTGAAAATGCTCTTTACAGCAGTCCAATGTTCCTTTCCAGGGTTACTCTGATATCTCACCACTACGCCAACTGCATAGCAGATATAAGGTCTCGTGCATAACATCGCATACATTAAGCTTCCCACAGCCGAGACGTAGGGAACTGCTTTCATTTCATCTTTCTCCTTTTGTGTCTGAGGACACAATTTTTAGATAGATGAATTCCTTTACTGAAGGGTAACTCACCCTTCTTGGAATCTTGCATGTTAAAGCGAGCCAAAATTCCTTCTATGTAAGATGCCTGTGAGAGGTACAATGTTCTATTCCGGCGATCTCTTATAACTTTGATCCCCAGAACATGTCCAACCTCTACTAAATCTTTCATGTAGAATTGTCTAGACAACCATCTTTTTATGTCTGATAACATCTTTACATTGTTTCCAATGAGAAGAATGTCGTCTACATAAAGCACGAGAAACACCACCTTCTTCCCATCACGTTTCCAATACACACACGATTCGTCCATGCTTTGAATGAATCCATAAGATTTGACTACTTCATCAAATCGCATGTTCCACGATCTCGAGGCTTGTTTCAATACATAGATGGATCGATTAAGCTTGCACACTAGATGATCTCGCCCCTTAGCAATGAATCCTTCTGGTTGTTTCATATAAATCGTCTCGTCAAGACTTCCAGTTAGGAAAGCTGTCTTGACATCCATTAGCCACACTTCATAGTTCATATGAGCTGCTACGGATAAGAGAATCCGGATCGACTTTATCTTGGCTACGGCGAGAAGGTCTCCTCATAATTGATTCCCTCTTTTTGAGTATATCCTTTCGCAACAAGCCTTGCTTTAAAGATTCCAACCATTCTGTCAGATCCTCTCTTTCTCTTGTAGAACCATTTACACCCAATTGGCTTTACGCCGCTTGGTGGTTCTACAAGACCCCAGACTTTATTAGAATCCATAGATTCTATTTCGGATTTCATCGCTTTCATCCAAGAAGGGGCATCTATATCTTGTACCGCCTCATCATAGGTCCAGGGATCGATTTCATGTTTTCCAGGTCCAGAGTCCGAAGACTCACCCAGTCCCATAAATCTGTCCGGTTTTCTAATAACCCTCCCACTACGACGGCGTTCCGGTGTATTAACAGTGACACTGTTAGGTGCAGGTTCTAGTGGTGTATCACTACTCGGTTCGGCTGTATCTAAGTCTTTATCGTTACCTCTCAACTCATCAAGCATTATGTCACTCTTGGGCATGTGGTCCATGACATAGTCTTCCTCTAAGAACCGAGCGTTAGTACTTATAAAGATCTTCTGGTCCTCGGGACTATAGAACATGCCACCTTTAGTTCCTCTAGGATATCCTATAAACAACCGCACTTCAGTACGAGGTTCTAACTTATCGGCTCCCGTTTTCAACACATGCGCAGGGCACCCCCAGATCCGAACGTGTCTCAAGCTAGGCTTGCGCCCGCTCCATCGTTCCATGGGTGTTGTAGGGACCGTTTTAGATGGAACCAAGTTCAGAATGTGCGCCGCTGTTTCTAAGGCATATCCCCAGAACATAACAGTTAAGTCCGAGTAACTCGTCATAGAACGCACAATTTCCATAAGAGTCCTATTCCTTCTTTCCGACACAACATTCTACTGAGGAGTGTATGGTGATGTCATTTGGGAATCAATCCCATTCTCTGTCAAGTATGCCTTGAATTCCCCAGACAGGTATTCGCCTGCGCGATCAGATCGCAGGCATTTTATGGATTTACCTTGAAGGGTCTCCACAAGAGCTTTGTACTCCTTGAACTTTTCAAAGCACTCGCTCTTGCGGCGCATCAGGTATACAAATTCATACCTTGAGTAATCATCAGTAAAAGTGATGAAGTACTCGTACCCTCCTCTTGCCTGGGTAGACATAGGTCCGCATACATCAGAGTGAATCAAATCAAATACTTGCTCGGATATATATCCTTTACCATAAAAAGGTCTCTTGGTCATTTTACCCTCCAAATAGGATTCGCAGGTTGGAAGGTCCTATCCTTCAACATCACTGATTAAACCATCAGCTCTCAACCTTTGAAGTCTATTCGAGTTAATATGACCTAGCCTTAGATGCCATAAGTATAATTGATTCATCTTAGAAGATTTCTTTCTCTTATTGGTATTCGTGGATGTGTTATTTGTCTCAGTTAGTTGCATCGTGGTGGACTCAGGATTTAGTACATATAAATCATCCACCAATGTACTAGAACAAATAATTTCACTATTTCTTCTTATGACCACGGAGCGATCAAAAGAAACAGAATATTCATTATGAATTAACTTAGAAACTGAAATTAAATTCTTTCTAAAATTCGGTAAATAAAGACAATTTTGTAAAACTAAAATCCTATCACTACTAAAGCGTAAGTGAACGTCTCCCATTGAACCAGCCGCCACCTTCGCAGCATTGCCCATGTAGACCACGATTTCTCCCTCTCTTAGTCTCCGGGTTTCCTGGAACCCCTGCATTGAATTGCAGACATGGTCAGTGGCTCCCGTATCTACACACAAGGTGCTGGTAGATAACACCGCTGAGAATGTTTCGGTGACTATAGAAAATTTCGTACCTTTGATGAGAGGACAATCAGACTTCCAGTGCCCAGACTACTTGCATCGAAAGCACTTGCCTCGCAGCTTGCTTTTCCCATTCCGTGGTTTGAAACCACTAGGCTTCTTTGTTTGCACTTCCTTCTTTCTCAGCTTGGCCACAAGAGCTTTTGATTTTCTTAACTCACTAACAAAGTCCGCTCTCATTGAATCGCTTTTAAATGACTCGTTGAGAGAGAATTTCGTGAGTATGTTAATAACCTCTTGTCCAGCTTCCACGCTCCGGAAGGCTCGACAGTCTGAACAATGTCCAGATTTCGTTCCCAATCATTACTATATGGAACCAGTGAGTTTTCATCCTTAAGTATATCACAAAGTAGGGTCACAATCATTCTTAACCTACAAGCACATAAAACAAACAAACAATTTAATACCGATATTAAATCCCTCAAATAATATCATTAAAATACTAATAATAGTGTGGACGTTTACCTACCCAAATGATTTTGCAATTAGATTTGCTTCGGTCGTACATCATCAATAGCGTTACTTCGATGGGAAGGATACTATGAAGCGTACCTAAGTGTAAACCATTACTCAGTACTAAGAAGTTCGTTTGGGAATCGCATATCACCGCAAGCCACGATAGTGTGGACGTTTACGCTAACACACGGCTCCTTTACTCCCTCCTATAACTGTCTACATCAATTAATCCACAATCCCATTCAGTGCAGCAAGCCACGATAGTGTGGACGTTTACTACACCAAGCGATTTTTATAATTGACATCCAATTACTTGATTCATTCAATCTTGTAAATCAAGACGCGGAGAATCAGAAGTGAAACTCAAAGTTTCTTACCAGTGATTCACCATTCGAACAGCCCTATCTCTCATAGAATGAGGGGGCTGAGCAGACGATCGATCTAGTCATAAAATGATACGAAAGTCTCTAATTTGTGTCCTCGACATGACCAAGTGGCTTTGGCTCCATTCCACTCCCCGGGGTAAGAATGAGTCGACTTGAAATCAGTTTCAGAAAGACAAATTAGGCATTGTTTGATAAACTTAATCAATGTTTCTCGCAATAGGAATTACAAGAATTCTCCTCCAATGGCTTACCCATATGAACTTCAAAAGTCCATAAAAGTCACCAAGAGAACAGCAATGGAGACCATGTGATTGTTTACAATCCTTCTCCCACTTAGCTTTTTATAACAAAGGGATACGCTATCTAATGCATAAATTAAATACACATAAGCATGCATACATGAAAAAAGCACATAGTATTATCACATAATAAAAATAATATTAGAATTTCCGACTATTATGGCTTTATTGCATCCCCGTACGCATCTTCTAGTCTTCAGTCTTCGTTCTTGAATGCTCCATGTGACGGGAATATTAATTCAAATATTTAAATCTATTTATTTTTAATAAATTCAAAAGATACTTAATTAATAAAAATTAAGTCAATCTAATAAATCAAAAATAAAATTAAATAGTATTAATATTTTTATTTATTTTATTTTCCTTTTCTAATTTCATTAAATCTCTAGAATCCTATCCAAGGCCCACTTGGAATATTCTAGAAGATTTTCATAATGAAATAAGGAAATAAAATAATTTAGAACTCCTAAACTTTCCAAATTAATTAGAATCATATTCCATGAATATTCCTATAAAATAGGAATAATTAATTAGGAAACCTAATTAATTCCAAATTAATTCTTTTCCTAATACATGAATATTCCCAAAAATAGGAATACTCAAATTAGGAAAACCGAACTAATTAGGAAAGTGGATCTACCGGGAGAGCACGAAGATCACAAGGACCCCCGTGCCCCCACCGGACCGCCGCCATGAAGGTGGCCGACCACCGTCGCCGGCAGCCCCGCCCTCCGCGGTTGATCCCTCGGCCATGGGGATGGCCGAGAGGGTCCTCCCCCTCTCGTTCGTCTCCTCCGTCACACGTCTTCTCCGGCGGTCGTTTCAGCATAAAATTTAAATTACAATTCCGTTATCGATTCTATACACGAAATCGACCCTATACAATTTCAGGAAAAACATAGAACAAATAATAATAAATTCTAAATTCTGACAACCCCCGAATTTTTACTATTACAAGCATTCACCACACAAAACGGATCTCGACATGTCCGAGAGTTTAATAACAAAAAAATTATGACAATAATTAACGTAAATTATATCTAGCCATAATAGTCGGAAACCCTACAAGGTAGAACAATTATATCGAAAATACCGCGAACGTAAACCACGCTCTGATACCAATTGTTGGACATTGATATCCCGCGTTATCAAAATTGCGGAAACGATAACCCGAATGAAATTCCATCGCCGTAAATCACACGAACACCATCTCACGAACCGGGGCCCGACCGAGGAGACCACGCACCCGAAGTCACGCGATAGCCCCAGCCTGTTGGAGTTGTATATTTAATGTCTAGATTTAAGTGACGTAAACTCCCGGTCATAGCATTTAATCTATTTAAATGAATAAACAATTGTTTGCTTTTAATTATTGATAATTAAATATATGCAAATATAGTCCTAGATTATATACGTTGTAGTTAGTATGGTGTG
>JACOMQ010016857.1:0-10489 GCA_014843705.1 Euphrasia arctica | reverse complement strand
CGATTGACAAACCATCAGTTAAAACCATAAGTGCCAGGGATCGGTAGTTTGCCCAGAGAACCCAGAGAGAAGCCAAAGCCCAGAAGCCTACTTTCCTTTATTTGATTTCAGTTTGATTAATTGTTTTCTGTTTTCAGTTTGGTTAAGTGTTTAGTTTATTATTTCTGCATGTTAGTATGGGTTAATTAGATTACTTATTTCTGTTAGTTGGTAGTTTGATAAAACGCTGTGACTCAGCAACCGAACTTAAAACCTTTTTATTGTGACACTATTTGGGCAAAGCCGAGATTAACTAAATTGCAATTGCTTCTTCGTGGGATCGACCCTATACTTATCACTTGCTATCTTGTGTTGAGTTTAGGAACTTTATGAATTTATTTTGGCCGCGTTAACTTCCACGACAAAGTTTTCGCGTCGTCAGTGTTCCAAGGGGAGTACTTACCGGGTTCGCATTCTCAAGGTTGAACCGACGTAGCACCTTCTCCATGTACCCCTTTTGGCCAAGATACAACTTGCCATCTCTTCTATCTCTTGTTATTTCCATTCCTAGGATCTTCTTTGCCGCACCAAGATTCTTCATCTCGAACTCCTTACTATGTTTTGCCTTGACTCTCTCCACCTCCGACTTATCCTAAGCCGCTATCAACATATCATCGACGTAAAGGAGAAGGTAAACTAAAGACCCATTACGGCCTTTCCGGAAATACACAAAACTATCGTAGGAGCTCATTCGGAAACCATTCTTAATCATAAACGTGTCGAAACATTTATACCATTGTCTAGGAGACTGTTTCAAACCATATAAGGACTTCTTGAGAAAACTCACCTTGTTCTCTTGGTTTGAACCCTCGAACCCCTTGGGTTGGACCATATAGATATCTTCATCGAGCTCCCCATGTAGAAAGGCCGTCTTCACATTCATTTGCTCAAGCTCCAAATCATGCATTGCTACAATGCCTAGAATTGCCCGAATCGAGCTATGCTTGACCACCGGTGAAAACACATCATTGAAATCTACTCCGGGAATTCGGCTAAAACCCTTAGCCACCAATATCGCCTTGTATCTCTCGTCCTCAACCCCAGGGATGCCCTCCTTCTTTTTGAAGATCCATTTGCACTTGATGGCCTTCTTGCCTTTAGGGAGATCAACCAACTCCCAAGTGCCATTCTTATGAAGAGAATCCATCTCTTCTTGCATAGCCAAGACCCATTTACTTGAGTCATCACACGCAACCGCCTTGGTATACGAGGAAGGTTCCTCATACGAATCAACTTCATCGGCTATGTTTAGAGCATAGGCAACTAACTCATACTCGGATAACCTTTTGGGTGGTCGAGTCTCACGCCTTGGCCTATCTCGTGCTATGCATTGCGGCTCCTTCTCTTTTAGATCTTCCGGAGTAGTCGTACTAGCCGTTTCATCGGTCGGAGAACTCGACCCATCATCTTCCTCTTGCACCCTGTCCGGCTACACCTCAGTAGGAATACTTGGAACCTCGAGATTCCCTTTAGACGTCCGATCACCAATCATAGAAGCCTCATCAAAGACTACATCACGGTTTAGAATGATCTTCTTCGTCTCTGGACACCAAAGCTTGTATCCTTTAACTCCTTCCTTAAAGTCAATGAATATGCACTTCTTAGCTCGTGCATTCAATTTCCCGTCGTTGACTTGCATGTAGGCCAGACACCCAAACACCCTCAAGTCCTCATAATTTGCCGGAGATCCCTTCCACAATTCTTGTGGAGTCTTCTTATTAATCGCCATGGACAGAGAGCGGTTGATAAGGTAACATGCAAAAGAAGCCGCTTCAGCCCAAAAACCTTTACTCAACCCAGAAGTTGCTAAAAATCAACGTACCTTATCTATAATCGTGCGATTCATCCTCTCGGCTACTCCGTTTTGCTGAGGCGTGTATCTCACAGTGTGGTGCCTCACAATCCCCGAACTCTTGCAGAATTGGTTGAACTCGTCGGACACAAATTCTAGGCCATTGTCCATACCCAGGTTCTTCACGACTTTCCCGGTTTGTTTCTCTATCATCACCTCCCAATCTCTGAAGGTAGAAAACACGTCGCTCTTGTGCTTCAAGAAGAACGACCAAACCTTTCGGGAATAGTCATCGATGATGGTAAGCATGTAGGAAGAACCTCCAGTGGAGGGGACCGGGGATGGTCCCCATAGATCGGAATGGACATACCCGAGTATCTCTTTAGTCGTGTGAGCGCCGGTAGTGAACTTCACTCGCGTTTGCTTCCCATAGACGCACTGCTCACAGAACTCCAACTTCGACAAGCCCTTATCCCCAAGAAGCCCTTGTCTACTCAACTCGGCCATTCCGGAATCACTCATATGCCCTAGACACATTTGTCAAAGTCTCGTTGTATCGACATTCGGGACTTTGGAATCACCCACGGCTACTTCAGCTTTCACCGTGGTGCCTTCAAGAACGTAAAGCCTATTCGACTTACGTTCGCCTCTCATAACCACCAACGAATCGCTGGAAACCTTCACGACTCCACCTTATCCGGTGAACGAGTAACCTTTAAGATACAAAGTACTAAGCGAAATTAAATTCTGCTTTAATCCGGGAACGTATCTAACCTCGCTTAGGGTGCGGATCGCGCCGTCAAACATTTTGATCTGGATGCTTCCTATCCCTTCGATCTTGAATGACGCGTTGTTTCCCAAAGTCACTGCACCTTGCTCCACCTTCTCAAAAGACTCGAACCACTCACGATTCGGGCACATGTGGAACGTACATCCCGAGTCTAGAATCCATTCCTCGTTTGATTTGGAGACCTCACCTAAAGCCATAAGGAGATCACAATAATTCTCGGCTACACCAACTTCACCGGAACTCTTACCAGAATTATTGTTGTTGTTGTTGCCACCTTCTCTCTCCTTCCTATTTTTCAAGGCGTAGCAATCGGCTTTGATGCGACCTTTCTTCTTGCAATAGTTGCACACCTTGTTACTATGTCGTGACTTCGATCGAGACCTATCTTGCCCCGTCGATTTCTGGTTGGTCCTCCCACGGACATTCAATCCTTCACTTGACGTCTCTCCCGAATTAGGATTCTCCATCATCAAAATATTCTCTCTAGATGAGAGATCCGAAGTTACGTCTTTAAACGTGAGGCTATCTCGAGAATATAGGAGAGTATCACGGAAGCCCGCCATAGAAGGAGGTAGCGAAATTAGGAGCCAAAATGAGAGATCATCATCTTCGAGCTTCACGCCAATGTTGCCGAGGTCGGCGACTTTCTCCTTGAATTTCGCTACGTGCGCGCGGATAGAGGAACCCTCCGCCATCTTGAGGAAATATAAACTCCTTTTCAAATTGTGCTTACTTAACACCGTCCTGGTAATGCACATCTCTTCAAGCTTCTCCCACAATTCTTTTGTTGTCTTCGTATGCATGATGTCCCCCGCCAATGCGTTCGAAACATGGAGCCCTATGGTCGCCATAGCCATCTGATCGAGCGTCACGCGGTCGTCATGCTCCATGTGAACCGGCATGTTGTCAATAACATTGAGGGCGATCTTTTGCTTCAGGGATCGTAGAACTAACCTCATCTTGTATTGCCACGTCGGGAACCTTGTGTTGAGATCCAGCAACGGTATATCATACCTCACGCTCGTTATAGATCCTTAGCTCTTATACCACTTGTGGTAGGAACGGACGATGTATAGTATGATAATATCGAGAATACCGAAGAAAAAAAATCAACGAAAAATAGAGAAGACAAGAATTTACGTGGAAACCCAACTGGGAAAAACCACGGGAGGAACGACGAACAATTCACTATAATATTACTTCACGATTACAAGGATGATATACGCTCTAAACCCTCAAATCTCACGTAATAGTTATAACTAGAATAATTGGTTCTTCTGTGTCAATGGAGCAGCTCTCTTTATATAGGGGAGAATCCATAATATTATATGGAAATAATATATTAGCCCAAAAAGAGTTCTAAAGGGAGTAGGATTCAATCCCCATCAATTTGGAAACCTTTCCAAAAACAAATCCTGCAGGTAGAAAGCTGGCGCGAACGCGCTGGAGCCGCTGAAGTTTGGCGCGAACGCGCTGGAACGCTACTTTGCTCGTTTCAACTCCGTTTCGACCGAAACTTTCACGACATCGACTCCACGCAGTTTTGAGTCACATTCTAACACTTATTTATGATCTAATTAATCATACGACAATTTTCACATGATCTTAATTCATGAAAACTAAGTAACCTTGAGAAAACTCGCGGCTCTTGTTATGCTCGATCAATTAAACAAACCGAACCGCGCGCTCTCACTTCTATGCCACGAATAAAAAAAATAAAAATAAAAACTCAAAATAAAGACACCTATATTGTAAAATTGAGAAATAGGACTAGTGTATGTATGTATTAAAAAATAGTCAATTGTAATGTCTCGAGTTCGAACCTTGAACCTTACGGTTCTCGATTCAACAAGTATTCTAACAACTCTTGACGATGGATTTGGACTTGGGAAGGAGAAAGTACATGTTTATGTGTTTAATTTGGATTAATATTGTGCTTTGATTAATTGAGTATAAAATTAATTAAAGTTTATCTTGTTAATTGTATGTTTAAGTAAATAAGTATTGTTAACATTTTGGCAATTTAGTGAGGATTGTGACTCAAGATAAATGACTTATTTTTATAAGACCATTTTTTTTCTCCTTTATATATACCATCTTAATTGTGTATAATATAATAAAATATATTTGTATATAAACTAAGGTATAAATATATTTATTTTATTTGTGTATAGATTTACAAAATAGTACAATAGTACTCTCTCTCTTCCACAAAACATACCATATAAGAAAATTGTTTTTATTTTTTTTTACTTTTTGACCAAAAATTAATGAATTTAATATATTTTTAAATTGAAAAGTAAACTAGTTATGAATAGAGTTTAAAAAGTAGGTGAATAAAATATGAATAATTTATATTTTAAAATGAAAAAATAAGAATATTTATTTTCTTTTTTGGGATGTACACTCCACTATTATGAGAGGAAAAAGGGAGTATTTCTTTATAATTGGTTCACATGTTAAAAATATTAAAATTGAAATATATATATATATATATATATATATATATTGTAATTTATTATTTTTATATCATAGAAAAATTTAAAAATTTATAATACAAAAAATACTAATTTATTATTATTAATAATATTTCAATATTTTAAAATTGTAATTAATTAAATTTAATTTCATACCACTTCGATCAGTTCATATATACTCATTCCGTTCAACTGATATTCATTCAATTCATTTTAGTTCATCTCAGATTCAATTTCTTTCAAACTAAAATTAAATTATAATTTTTTTAATATATATTAAATTGATAACCTAATTAAACAAATAGAAAATACACAACTTAGACTTTAAATACTCCCTCTAAATCACAATACATTTAATACTTTTGTGGGTATAAAGATTAAGAAAAATATTATTTTTTGAATTTTTTATTAAAAAGTAAAGAGTAAAAATGTACTTTTAAGTTGAAAAATAAAATAATTTTAAGTTGAAAAATAAAGTAGTTGTGAGTGGAGTTTAAAAAGTAGGTAGATAAAGTAGAAGTAAAATAGTATTTTAAAGTGAAAAATTTAAAAGGTTTATTCCCTTTTTTTTGGGTGTATCAACTTTCCTATTGTTAGACACTTAAAAAAAGGTTGCAGTGTTTGTGGGAGGGGAGAGAGTATGTGTTAGCCAATAATATTTAAATTTGATTCTAATTATTCCGTCACATGTTCTTCGTTGACCTTATGTAATTTATTGTTATTTTATCTATCGACAAAAAGAATCTCTTCACTCAGTATACCTGGATTGTTATTTTAATCAAATGAAAGTCAGATTCATATTTGCTTACTTAATCACTCTCTCGTTCCTCCAAAATACTACGCAAAATATATGCAGGAGTTTTCAACGACATATAGTACTATATACAGTATACCCTTTTCCTGAAAAGGCATTTGTGTGAGTTGCTTCCAAATTTAAACGCAATGACTTATTCTTATTGGAAGAAAATTCAGCCGCCTAATATTATTGTCTCAATTCTGATGATCACTTTGATGATGATCAACACTACAAACTCAGCCAACACTTCCAAAATCTTGCTTCGGGTCATGCAAACCCAACTACATGACCCACTCCGAAATCTGGACGACTGGCGAAAATCTACCACCAACCAATATTGCAATTGGATCGGCATTTCATGTGACATAGGCCATGACGTCATCTCCATAGACCTCACCGGTCTCAACATCACCGGAGTCTTCCCATCCGAGTTTTGCTGGATTCCCACGCTCCGGAATCTCAGCCTAAGCAGAAATCAAATCGGCGGACAAATCACTCCATCCTCCATCTCTCCATGCTCCCGTCTCCATCATCTCAATATTTCTACGAATCTCTTCCTCGGAAACTTGCCCGATTTTCCCCTGCTTTTTCCCAACCTCACAACATTAGATCTTTCCGCCAACACTTTCTCGGGCGAGATTCCTGTCAGCTTCTTCCACAACTTACCTAAGCTCCAATATCTGTCTGTCATGAACAACCTTCTAAACGGGATGTGCATCCCCGCTTTCCTCACTAACATGCCCGAGTTGACTCATTTACTATTGGCTATTAATCCTTACCTTCCGAGCCGGCTACCCTCTGACATCGGACGGCTCACAAAACTGGAGGAACTGTGGGCCCAATCTTCCAACCTCATTGGAGAGATCCCCGAGTCCATCGGAAGCCTCGTATCCATCAAGAAACTCAACGTGTCCATAAACCAACTATCAGGTGTGTTGCCAGATACATTCTCCAATCTAACTTCCATGCTCAAATTTGACGCTTCCAGAAATAAATTGACGGGGAGGATCCCCGAAAGCTTGGCCTCTCTCCCTGTCGAAACCTTGGCCTTCCAATTGAATTTATTAGAAGGTAAGATCCCAGAGATGATAGCATCCAATCCACGGCTTCAGAAGCTGTTATTATGTGGCAACAAACTCAACGGTACGCTTCCGCAGTCTTTAGGCATGAATTCGAACCTATTAGTATTGGATGTCAACAAGAACAACCTGGAAGGCCCGCTGCCTCCAAATTTATGCGCCAAAAGAAAACTCCGATCAATATACGTGTCCAAAAACAGGTTTTCGGGTCAAATACCCGATTCGTACGGTCAATGCGACACGTTGAATTTTTTGCTCATGCAAATCAATGAGTTGTCAGGGAATGTACCCACCAGGTTGTGGGGATTAAGCGAACTTAATACCTTTGACATCTCTGTAAATAAGTTTACAGGATCAATTCCCTCCTCTATTTCCACCGCAAAAAAGCTACAACTGCTGTTGATACCAAACAACAGATTTTCGGGTGTGTTGCCAGAGAAATTATGTGATCTTACCCAGCTGGTGAGATTTTCCGCGGGTGGAAACCGATTTTTCGGAGAGTTTCCTTCATGTATTCATAGGTTATCCAACATACAAGATATCCTCGTGCCGGGGAATAATTTCACCGGCCAACTCCCAATTAATTTCTCGGGTTTGGGGAATCTAACGCAACTGGGTTTATCGGGGAATCAGTTTTCGGGTATCATTCCGAGGGATCTTGGAAGCGTGCCGAGGTTAACATACTTGAACCTTTCAAACAATATGTTTGCTGGGGAAATTCCGTGGGAATTGACAAAGCTCAAGTTAACCTTGTTCGACGTTTCCAATAATCAGCTCACAGGACAAGTGCCTGCCGGTTTTGATACCGAAACTTTTGTCTCGGGCTTAGTGGGGAACCCAGGGTTGTGTAGTGATACTGCTGATCTTGAACCGCTTCGCCCCTGTTCATCATCAAAACATGTGCATAGCAAAATAAGATTTAACTTATTGGTGGGAACTTTGTCGGGTGGAGTTGCATTGATAGCTATGTTGGTTATAGTTATGAATGCCAAGAAGTTGATGTGTTTCGGACGCAACCGTACTCAAACATGGAAGGTGACAACCTTTCAAAAGGTCTCACTTGATGAAGAAGACTTGTTGCCCTCATTGAAAGCCGAGAATCTTATCGGATCAGGAGGTTCCGGTAATGTATATCGAGTCGTTCTAAATAGCGGACAAGTCATTGCAGCTAAGAAGCTTTGGGAGGTGAAAGGGTCAAAGTCGAAGAAGGAATTTCAGGCGGAGGTGGAGACATTGAGAGGAATTAGGCATTTGAACATTGTGAAGTTGTTGTTTACTTGTATAAGTGAGGATCATATGATTTTAGTGTACGAGTACATGGAGAATCGGAGTTTAGGGGATAATTTACATGATCATGAGAGAAGCAGGGTAATGCTGGATTGGCCTACAAGGTTCAACATTGCTATAGGAACCGCCGAAGGACTTGCATATTTACACCATGATTGTGTGCCTCCAATTATGCATAGGGATTTGAAGTCAAACAACATTCTACTGGATGAGGAGCTAAGACCAAAAATAGCTGATTTTGGCTTAGCTAAAATGTTTAAGCAAGATGTGGACCAAACCGATCAGGTAATGTCTTGTGTTGCTGGTTCGTACGGATACATTGCACCAGGTTTGAGACACTCTTACCCTTTAGATTCTTATTATATTTTTATGTTAAGATTTGCGTTACCAAGTATTTAACCCTGATTTTTTCTTATTTTTGACTAATATCTTGCAGAATATGCTTACACAATGAAAATCACAGAAAAAAGTGATGTTTATAGCTTCGGTATAATGTTGCTTGAATTAATTACCGGGAAGAGACCAAATGACTCATCGTTTGATGAGAATAAAACCATTGTCAAGTGGGTGAAGGAGATTACATTAATTCCATCTTCACAACGAGGAAGAAAAAACGAATCTTTGAACAATAAAAGCATTGGAAATTTGAATCAAATAATAGACTCCAGAATGGATTCGAATACAATCGACTATGAGAAAGTGAAGACAATTTTAAATGTTGCTCTTTTATGTACTGTTCATTCGCCAATTCAAAGGCCTTCCATGAGAAAGGTGGTTGAATTGCTTAAGAAAGGATAGTAAAAAAATATTTGTAGTTGAAATGTGTTGAATTTTATGTGTTTTTGTTTTGTATTCCCATTTGCAGTTGTAATTGAAATGTGTTGAATTTGGACCATGAGTTGTTGATTTGAGCGATTCAAAAATATATGCTTGATTTTAATTATGAGTTTTGATAGCAATGTAAGTGATTTATGAGGCAACATGTAAGTGTATGATATGATACTTCTTTCGTCTCAAACTTGCAGAATCTACAACTGTTTTGGCACCATATTTGTCCAGAAATGCGGTTAGGCTTACATCTTCTCGACAAAGGTAATTCGGCAAAAATCACCAGCTTCTATCGACGAACTCTCTAAGTAAAATAGAGTAGCCTAATAATACACCAAAATGACGCAGTGCATAGCAATAGAATAACCTAAACCGAGTGAGGAATTATCGATCTAATATAAGAAATAGTAATAAATAAGTTCTTAGAATGAATCAACACACAAGTTAAGTAAGTACCTGCTGCTTGGACAAATTAACTTAGCTTATGAAGTGCCGATTTTATGCTCGTTTTTAGTATGTTTTTAGGGTTCGTTCGTGTTCACTTTTGTGTAAATATGTGTATTATTAATGAGAGATTGCTTATTATTGCTATAACGGAGCTTATGTGTGGAGTAGTCGATTTTTCATGCCAAAATGTAGGAAAAACGGAGCAAAAATGGGACGATGAACCGAGCTGGAAAGTTCAGCGACTTTGGGCAATAAACTGATTTAGCTCCTTCGGAATCTGTTAGTGTGTAGTTCTTCCTAGTTCAACATAGAACTATGTTGTTCTTGCTTGAACTACGTTGAACTATACACTATTGTTTTGTAGTAACTTCATATGTATTGTTTGTTTGTTTTTAATTGATTAAATTCACACAAGTCTGCTAGGTACGAGTAGTGCTAACTGGAAAATACAAGTGGCCCTTCCTGGAGCCACGAAATGCAAAGCGTACTCAGTGTTGGACTAGCGGACTTGGCGATACAAACAACATGGAGTTCTCTGTGTGCACAATTGTGAATGACCCACATGGCTCTATGCATACCAGTGTGGTCCTCGAATTCACTGTTGCACCACCAACAAGAGAGTTCAAGTTCTATTGTATAAAGATCTTGAATCAGTGCTAACACATTGATGGACACGGAGCAAGCACAGATAGACATGGGGCTGAGGGAATGACTGCTAAGGAATGAAGTCAGCCACGGGTACGACTAGAAGACTTCGCTAGAAGATTTCAAGTCAAAGAAGAAAATACCAAGTATACTAACTGTGCATGCAACAAGCTCGAAGCGCTAACACATGCTAGTGTGGCAGCGGGTAGAGCTACGTTCATCAAGTACGGAACAATGGAATATTCGCTCGAGATGCCTTGGGCTCGGTTGTTCCATTGGGCCGTCATGGGCTTGGCCCATTAAGCGTGA
>JACOMQ010016856.1:0-10490 GCA_014843705.1 Euphrasia arctica | reverse complement strand
GAATCAATCAAAAGAGGCGAACCTTCTGCGTCTTCCCGTCGATCTCCGGCAGCTTAAGCTCCGGCGCGGTGGCGGGATAAGTTACGGGTATATCGATCTGCAAATCGAACTCTTATTTCAGCAAATTGTAAATGTACCAGAACGACGCATACGACGTCGCATAATTGCCCTAAATTGGTCTCAATTGCGCTCCTCAGAACGACGTCGTTTTAATCGATAAATCCCTAATTTCGCCCCTCTTTTATTTATTGTGCTTTTACTTTTTTTCGTCGACGGATCCCAAGTCTCCATGATCAGACCCGATAAAAACCCTAAGCCGCAGAACCCATGTTGGCCCGATACATACTACTATCTTCAATATCATTTTTTCTCTTATTAAATTAATCTTGAGTAAAGTTTATAAAAATTAAAGTAAAAATTTATATTTCAAAATAAAAAATAAAAAATATTTATTTTGTCAATTTTACAATTTTGACTGAAAACATAAACGAAAAACCCTTATTAGCTTTCTTGTTCATGGTGAAAAGTGAAAACAGATTCACCTTACATTCAAAAACATAAAACCAAACTGGCCCATCAAAAGGATCTCTACAAAAACAGTACTATGATACACAACTTATTCGAATTCGACTAACGGACCGAATCGAAACAAAACAACCAAAAGAAACATCGAGCGTCGATACACAACTCGACTTCTTATTCGATTCCACGACTCATGCACACGTTGAAAAATCTTGAAATTCGGGTTTCGAGTAAGATATAAATTGCCATATCTTCTTTCAAGAAAAAATGAAGACAATTAATAATCTTTGTAAGATGGAAAAAGCAAAATAAGAGGAGCTAAATAAGAATATAAAATGGGTAAATACATACTCCATTAGGGGATAATAATTAATATTTGTTTCCCAAAATTAAGTTAAGTGCTCAAACACACTGTCATATTAAGTTAAGAGCAAGATTTCAAACCAAATCATTTGTTTTTTCTTTCAATAATACAATCATCTCACCTTCAAATGTACACCAGTCGGGATGTAAATGCAACCACAATTCGATGGTGATAACTAATAAAAGCCAATTAAGGAGTATGTAAGTCTTTACGTGCTCACACGTCATCTTAATTAGCTTCATCAACGGACAACTTCTCTTTCGAACCCTGAATAGACAACGGATAGCTCCATGGCAGTATTCATAGCAGATGCGACATTTGCAAAAAAAAAAAAAAAAAACAGAACTTTCTATTCAAGTATTTAGACAAATGAAAATAATCAGAAACAACACAAACACTACAAATTCTACCTCAGACTCTGAAACATTGATCTTATCAACCTTTTCAGGCTTGCGGTAAAAATCCGAGTATAGCATTCTCACTACATTTGCTAATGCTACACGCCCTTTTCTATAAAAAGCATCGTCACACCCGTAGGCCAATAAAACACTCAGGACTCCCCTTTACAAAATGAAATAAGAAAATAAGAGGGGCATTAAATTCGTACATCCTAGGAATACAATATAAATGACCCTCAAGACGTACTCCTACAACTATTGCAATAAGAGGAAAAATGTTAATTAATTTTTTGAAATAAATTAAAATCGCAAAAGTTTTCAATAAAGGACAACACAAACAATCCAAAAAGTGAAATTTGAATGGTTGAACTGAAGTTTGCTACTGTAATTCAAAGCACAAAATTATATATTGGCTCCTCACAACCACTCCCGTAGCAGCATATATTCCTATATGAGAAAAAGCAAAACAATAATTAACAATCATAATCTCTAAAACACACAATAGAAAAATAACTCCGAACATAAGCTAACAATCAAAATATTGAATGTTTAAACTTACAAAGATATGTCAAAACCCCGATATTTCGTCGAACATCCCTCATTGTGGTGATGTAGAAAGGATTTGCTCCTTGATTACCTTTATCATCCCACACCATCGGTGTTTAAATAACCTCATGATCTCCCAATATGAACTCATTTGTAGCATGAGAATGCCTCTGAGCCAGCTTCGAAATGTGGTCTCAGTTATTGACAACGGTGTCTATCGAACGAGGTATTGAGCTGCTCACATCCAAAAATGTATTTTGTACAAGTTCGACAATTGATGGGAACCTAATTGATTACGGAATTATCAAAACCAACGCGAGCATACATTCTGCTGCTTTGGAAGTTTAATGGGAGTATGTCGACTGGGGAATGAATCTCATTAAGCGTGGAAAGGAGTCTAGTGAAATAGACATAAAGTCAGTTGCCCCTCCTCCAAAGGCAGTAAATCCGACTCGCTAACTTGCGACGATATACAAAGAACTTTATTTTATTTTATTTTATTTCTTAAGGTTTTAATACTATTTATATTCTGATTTTGTCATTCATTTCATTTAAATAGTTGTTTTTCATATAAAATAATATTATAAACTTAACTACATATATTTAGATTCGTGCCCCAATAATTTGTTGACCATTTAAAAGTCTCTCAACCTGTGTGGAGCACAAAAATAAATTTTGGACCATTTAAAAGTCTCCTCGCACTTGTGGAGCACAAAAATAATGTGTGGAGCATAAAAAATAAGAAGTATTTAAGAAAAAAAGTAGTTTAGTTTATTAAATTATATTTTAAACTCAATAAAATAAATTTCAAAAAATTAAGTATAATTTTATTAACTTTTTTTTTATTAATTGAGGCGTTGTTAATTTTATAATTATAAAAAAATGTGTATTCCAAATAACTCATTATAAAATATTTAAAACATGTTTTAAATTAATTAAAAATATTTAACTAGTGTCAATTCAATTTTAAACTGACAATTTACTAAGAATCCATTTGGAAAAACTAATTTAAAACGGCTTATAAGATGTATATCATTAATTTAAGTAGTTGTGTATTTTGCGGAATCAACGATACTTTAAGCATCAACCACACAGTTCAAACCATTTTGCGCGTAGGTGTCCTTTAATTCCCACGATGTACAGATAACGACGACGAATCGCCAATTTCACTATATTGTCCTCACCGTCACAAGGTTTTGAGAGCTTCTGTGAGACACTGATACAAGGTGTTGGTGCTCATTACCATCTCCAATTGTAATCATGTCGATTTGATAGTCAATTTGATTCTCGTCAATAGTAAAAGTCCCTCCACGGTCCATCGATCCATCTATCCCCGTTTTTAAGAAACAAAATAATAATCGATCAACTACGGCATGTTGGGAGTAAAATAATCAACTATGCTAACAAGTAGAGGACAAGTTCACCGCGAACGAGCGGTCCTTGACCGACCCGACCGGGCTCGATTGCATCAGCAAGGGTCGAGCCGAAGATAGCAGCTGCATTGAAACATTAAGGAATAAAAAAAACTCTATTAATTATGAAACATTTTTTTTTCTTTCATATTTCAAGCTTATGAATTACTGGAGGATGATAGAAGAAAAATAAAGACTATACGAACCTAATCAAATATTAATTTGAAATAGTTTTAAACATGTTTTAAAATATTTTTAAAATACTGTTTAAGTGATTGTCAAAATAAGGGTGCCACATGAAATGTCACTTATTGTGAAATTCTATATTAACTTACCGCATGTGATATTATCTCAATTTTTATTTTGTTTTAGCCTATAAGGGCTGATACAATTTTTTTGGGGGGAAATTTGAAATTGAGGTACTTTTAATGTTTTTATACAATAAGTGTACTAGTTTGTCTTAATTATAAATTAAGGTAAATTTTAAAATTTTAACATATATACGTACATAGATACATAGATGTAAGTGTATAATACTTGGAAATTAAGGAAAATATCATTTTTTGACTTTTCGACTAAAAAAATGAAAGATATGAAATGTGAGTAAAGTTGAAAAAATAAGTGAATTGAAAATTATACTGTATTTTAAAGTAAAAAAAAATTAGAGTATTCCAATTATTGTAAAACATTCTTGTTATTATGAAATGGAAAAAATAGTTATTACCTGTTTTACAAGAAATCTTAAAATATAAATAATAGCATTTTAGTATCCTGATTTATAAATAAAAAAATATAAATTATTCGTATTTAAGAAATGAAAATAATTTGGAATTTTTTATAATAATAATAGCAATATATATACCCTATTCTAAAAAGTTAATGCCTTTTTTTTTTTAACTTCATGGCTTTAAGATAGGAAAAAAACGAGCATGTATTTTGAGCAAATTTGATTTAGGAGAGAAAAATGAAAACTCCTAAAAAACAAATTACATTTTCTTTATTCTATTTTTGAAGTGGGATGATTAGATAAAGATTACAGCCATATATATTCTTTTGAAATTAGATTTAGCAAACGGTGATTTTGAGTTTCATAATTAGATTTTGAATTATAGTATAATGAAATTGAAAATTTACAAATTTGTAAATTAGTCAAATAGTCAATTACAAGAGGATCTAAATACTCAAACCATAACATAATGTTAACTATTTGGATACATGCAAATATAAAATCAGTAGGTTAAAATACATATTTTGGGATAATTATATGAAATTGTTTCCAAGAAGTACTTGGGTTTATAGTTAAATGCAGAAACGAATTTAGAATTACAAAACCCGTTTGTGTTCTTTCGTTCTTTTCATCTGTGAATTCAATTCTAATTGTGCACAAACCCCCTGCAAAAATTCCTGTTCACAGGATCAAAAGACAGCTGATTAAAAAGCCTGAATAGACAGACGACAAATAGTTCATTGGCAATATTCATATCAGAAACAACAATTACAAAAAGACTAATTAACTTTCTATATAGACAAATGAAACATCGGACTTAACAAAACCACTACAAAAACTCTTACCTCAACCGACTAAGAAACATTACTCTCATCAAGTTTTCCATGTTCGTACGAACGAGTGGAGGCTTCAATCCTTTTGAATATAACCGTTAAATTCTTCATCACATTTATACGAAAAGCCTCATTACCCCAGTAGGCCAATAAGACAGATAAGAATCCCCTTTACAAAAAGAAATAAGGACAATTAAATGGGCATAAAACATTTTTCTAAGAATCAAATATAAAATGATCCTCAAGATTATATTTTGACATTAACTCCAATCAAAGATGCAAATTCAGATTTAAAAAAAACCTTGTGATTGCCAAATTCTCTTTTGCATTCAAAACCTCTTTTAGGAAGCCACTTTCAATAGAACAGTTCTTGGTACATGGGCTTCTATTTCATATTTTTATACACATCCATGTCATAAACCAAGACATCCTCCTGCAGTTATAGTTATATAATTATATTGATATGTATATGCAAGAGAGAGATGGAATTAGAACGCGAGGCTATTTCAAGTGCTATGACAGAAGAATACCTCATAGCACGTGTTGGCACACGCGTCTATAAAGTCTGAACAACCATGTAGGGCATTCACTTTATCGGCAAAATCTTTTACATTAAAATCATCATCAAAAACTTTTTGAAAGGAAGACACAACGTCATCAACCATTGCCTTAAGTTGAGGGATAGCTATTACTTTTTGGGTCAAAACCTCCGAGTATTTTTCCTTACAATATATCAAACAATGTAATAACATAAACTCACATTAATAAAAATGTGTTAAATCTCGCGCGTCAGTAATTATAACGGAAACAAAATAAGATAGATATTACAAACTAACCTTAAAACAATATTCAATTTTAGTGAGGTTTAGATGGAGATGTGGGTACCAATACTTGTACGGGTATGTGTCTTCATTAGGCTCCTCGGCTTCATCCTCGTCGATGGCTTGTATTTTGGGATCAGGAACGTCGTCTGCATCTAGTGCATTGGGGTTGGCCTTTCTCTTATGCTCTTCATTCTCCATAGGAATAAATTTCTCAACCTGAACATTATTGAATGAATATACTACATCGTTTCAATCTTTTCGATACATGAAAAACACAAAAAACAAACTTACAAACAGAAATCCAAATCCGATTCCATCATCACAAATCAATAATGGTAGTATAAGAAAAGAGAATAGTGGAAAATGAATTAATTGCAAAAACAGAATTAATCAGGATTCAATCAATCAGACAATCAACAAACAGCAAATAAATAAATAAATGAAAAAATCTAAACTGAAATGATAAATATTTTCCGTGGATCATCTGATGAAAAGGAGGAATAACTAGAAAATAAACAGCAAATATATCATCAATTATTATAGGAACAAATAGGCTAACCTTCTACTAATAAAATTCGATATCTTCTTGATTATATGTACACTACAGTGATATGGGCTTGACAAAATATGATGGTCTTTTACTCCCCAGAAGGCCAGAACTGATCCCCTCTCTCGTGGCATACATATTGCGGAGTAATTAATAATTCTCTCTCTTCTTTATTTATTTTTTATATTACTTATATTTATATTCTTTGATTTCTCTCTCCTTTTCAATTGAAAACTTTATTCTTATCTCCAAACATTTGTTTTGATTTTTCGAATTAATTAATGGTGGGCATGCGGTATTAGCAACTCTGGGTTCTAATATTTGCAGAACTTGGTGTGCTACTATTTTCACATGTTAACAAACTAATTAAATTCCAACAAATTCAATAAATATGAATAAAAAAAATTGTCCAACAACACCAAAAATATATAAATATTCAAAACAAAATGGTTCAAAAACATAAAAATCTCATAAGTCCAAATCTTTTCAACGACACTCATCTGGTCATCTCCTCTTTTATTAGGAACAACAAGATATAGCCCGCGATGAGAATTTTTCAAAGAGGTGTGTTTGTGGTTTTTCTTGACCAGAGGTGGAGTTAATATACAACCTACTAATCCAATTCATAAATCCAACCATAAATATTCATCAATTCAAAACACAACAATTACTTATAATATTCAACAAGCAAAAGAAGGACAACAATCTAATACAATGCAATATGTTTTTAAACATCTTCAATCAATACCATCAAAACCATCAAGATCTTCTTCATCTTCATTGTTTTCATCTTCGTCTTCCTCTTCCTCTTCTTCATCACCCTCCTCTATTTCTTGTATGTGCATTTCATTTTGATATTGTGATAGATCAACGAAAAGGTTGATGGCGGGAAGTTCATTTGGTCTAGCCTCTAGCGGTTCTTCTTGTAAAGCTTCCTCGTTACTTTGTGCTTGACTTTGTGATTCGTCTAGTGGTCGACTTTTTGTTGTGATAACCGTATGAAACTTGCTTTGTAGGTTCTTGACGCTAGGAGCATAGTACACTTGAGTGGCTTGACCCGCAAGAATAAAAACATCATCTCCTTGTAGTCTTGTTGTCATATTTATCGTGACAATTTGATTTTTGTCTACCTTTATGCCTCTGCTGTTATCAAACCAATGACATTTGAACAATACCACCTGATTGCCGCCCGAATAGAGAAGTCTTATAATCTCTTCTACGCGCCCATAGTAGTTGTTAGTGGTGCCATCATTACAACTCCCCTTAACAAGCACTCCCCTATGTGACTTTGAACATTTGAATCTATATCCATTAACTTCACATCCTCTAAAAGATATCACATAGGTTGATGGCCCTCCAAGCAAACTAGATTCCCTATGTGACTTTGAACATTTGAATCTATATCCATTAACTTCACATCCTCTAAAAGATATCACATAGGTTGATGGCCCTCCAAGCAAACTAGAGAATCGATCATGAGTGTCACGTTCGCGATGCATCTACATTTTAAATAAAGGAGACATTATATCTTGAGTGACAATCTTAATATATATAATAAAATTATGAAAGTAATATACCTTCTCAATCAACCATTCTTTAAATTGATAATTCATTTGGTCACTATTAAATAGCAAGTTTTGTGCCCGAACTTCCGCTTCAAAATTCCTCCATAAAATAAATAAATATGTCAGAATAAAATAAAAAACTTCAACCATGAAATAAATTCCTCCATCCATGAAAAATATTTCTCCATAAAATGAATAAATACGTAAAAATATAAAATTGTTCTTAATTACCTTCGATAGGGTATCAATTCTGGCATGTTAGAAAATACATAATCACTTGCGATCTTAAGAGTCGCCTCATCCATGAAATAACCCCGAGACTTGCCGAAGAGTCTGGTTGGATATGTGAACGCTTCAAGCTTACTAGGATCGCGTGAGCTCGCATTTACGATATTTCGCCCCAATCTATTGTGCACTGTTTGAACTGAAGAGTCAAAGTACATTGAACAAAAATGTATAAGTTCTTCCTCAGTGTAACGCTCTGCAATCGAACCTTCAACCCGTGCTTTGTTACCTACTTTCAATTTCATCAAACGCATTTGTCTTTCAAAGGAATACATCCATCGATATTGGACAGGACCACCAAGCCTACACTCCTCCGCAAGATGTAGAGGTAAGTGCTCCATCGAATAAAAAAAACTCGGTGGAAATATATTTTCTAAGGTGCACATGATTTTCACGATATTTTTCTCCATTATCTCCAAATCATCTAACACTAAAGCGCTCGAGCACAATCCTTTAAAATAATTCGAGAGATTGCAAAGTGCATCGTGCACATTTTCTGGTAGAAGGCCACGAAAAGCCGAAGGCAACAACTTTTGCATAAATACATGAAAATCATGTGATTTCATTCCACTTAACTTCTTCATTTTCACATTGCTACATCGTGCATTAGTAGGTTGTATATGTTTGAAAACAACAACTATAATATAATTACATATGTACCCAAATTATGTAATGCAAATATATTTTGTTTGCGCAAATATATTTACATCTTACAAATATATTTATATATATTTAGTAACGCTTAATATTAGTGAATATTAAATAAATTAATATATTAGTGAATATTAAATAAATTAATATTAGTGAATATTAAATAAATTAATATATTAGTGAATATTAATTAGTGAATATTAAATAAATTAATATATTAGTGAATATTAAATAAATTAATATTAGTGAATATTAAATAAATTAATATATTAGTGAATATTAAATAAATTAATATGTGTTACCGTAATATTATTTACAAAAATCGTTTAATATTACGACTGTATACATTTAAAAAAATGCCCCTACTTAGTATTTAAAGAATACAAATACCTTAATAAATAAAAAAGTAAAAAATATACAACCCCTAAAAATGAAGTGAAAAACAATGGGGGTTCAAAATAATATTAAAAACCAATCTGCCCCATACCCTAATATTACCAATGTTGTATGGTTAATAATAGAGTAATATGCTTGGTATAGTGATATAAACTGTTTCCTAATTAATTCATTAGGTAGAGGGTTCAATCTCCAGTCTTTGCATCCTTTAATTATCAATTCTGGACAAAACGGGTGATTTTGAGTTTCACAATTAGATTTTGAAGTGTATAATGAAATTGGAAAAGTACAAACCAGTAGGTTAAAATACAAGTTTTGGGATAATAATATGAATTTGTTTCCAAGTTGGAAGTGTACAATGAAATTGGAAACCTACAAACCAGTAGGTTAAAATACAAGTTTTGGGATAAAATATGAATTTGTTTCCAAGAAGTTGGGTTTATAGTTAAATGCAGAAACAAATTTAGAATTACACAACCCGTTTGTGTTCTTTCGTTTGTGTTCTTTCGTTCTTTTCATCTGTGAATTCAATTCTAATTGTGCACATACCCCCTGCAAATGTCCTGTTCACAGGATCAGAAGACGGCTTATTAAAAAGCCTGAATGGACGACAATTAGTTCATTGGCAATTTTCATATCAGAAACAACATTTACAAAAAGATTAATTAACTTTCTATATAGACAAATGAAACATCGGGCTTAAAAAAACCACTACAAAAACTCTAACCTCAACCGACTAAGAAACATTACTCTCATCAACTTTTCCATGTTCGTTCTTTTCATCTGCGAATTCAATTCTAATTGTGCACATACCCCCTGCAAATTTCCTGTTCACAGGATCAGAAGACGGCTTATTAAAAAGCCTGAATGGACGACAAATAGTTCATTGGCAATTTTCATATCAGAAACAACATTTACAAAAAGACTAATTAACTTTCTATATAGACAAATGAAACATCGGGCTTAAAAAAACCACTACAAAAACTCTAACCTCAACCGACTAAGAAACATTACTCTCATCAACTTTTCCATGTTCGTACGAACGAGTGGAGGCTTCAATCCTTTTGTATATAACTGTTAAATTCATCATCACTTTTGTATGAAAAGCCTCGTTACCCCAGTAGGCCAATAAGACACATAAGAACCCCCTTTACAAAAAGAAATTAAGGACAATTAAATGGGCATAAAACATATTTCTAAGAATCAAATATAAAATGATCCTCAAGATTATATTTTGGCATTAACTCCAATCAAAGATGCAAATTCAGATAAAAAAAAAACCTTGTGGTTGCGAAATTCTCTGTTGCATTCAAAACCTTTCTTAGGAAGCCATCTTTCAATAGAAAATTTCTTCGTGCATGGGCTTCTAAATCATTTTTATACACATCCATGTCATAAACCAAGTCATCCTCCTGCAATT
>JACOMQ010016855.1:0-10491 GCA_014843705.1 Euphrasia arctica | reverse complement strand
TTATCGAGCAACGAAAAAGATTCAATCTTGAGCAGAAGATGTGAAGGTGCTGCCTCTCTTGTTGCAATTGCCATCACTTCCAAAATTCAAATTCAGCCTTTTTGTTACACAGTCTCATGAGTTATCACTTAGTGTTATATATAGGGAAAGTATTTTTGTGATTAGGCTCTTCAAATTCTGTTCAGTGTGGAAGTACTTTTTCAGTAAGCAAATTGATTTTATTACAGTATAATAATTGTGTCCTTTTGTACTTTTCATTTATTGGACTCTGTAATTTTCAAAACAGATTAAAAAAACTTTCAAATTTGTAAATATATGCATGCTGACATTATTATGGAATGTATTATTCAGCCCTTCAAAAACAAGATGAAAAACAAGATGAAACTCTATTTCTTTATCACACAAACAATTATATTTTGTTAATTTCATTTGGAGAGTTGAAAAATACACTTAATTTTCGGTTTAATTTTTGAATAATGTATGGTGGGACCAAAATGATAACAGTGTCAATTACCAAAATCAAGAAATAGATTATCATGAACTGTATATTACGAAGACAGATTGGTAGATAATGACATTCAAAAGAAAAATAACAACAAAAAAAAGCATATTAGTGATGCGAGGATAAGTTAAAAATGAACAAGTGAAATACTGTATATCATTGTGCTACAGCTTGAACAGAAATCTCAATCTCAAAGATGAGAGTGTCGTTCACGACGAAGCCACCACGTGCAGCATTCAATTCATCCAATGAAATGAATGAAGGCCATCCCCATCCGAAGCCTGAAGCATCAAACCAATGTGTATCTGCGCATGCAGCGATGATACATTACATTATATATATATATATATATATATATATAAAATAAATGTCCGTACGTATAATGCAACTTAATTAATTACCAGTATATTTGCGGTTCTTATTAGAATCCAGTTGGTTCTTCATGCAAACGGTATGTTGAAATCAACAAATATGTAAACTTGAATGTATCTTCTTAGAAGAAAGTGAAAAGTTATGTATCTAGAAACCGAAATGTTATGTATCTAGAAATGAAAAGTTATATATCTTGTTGAAGAGTCACACAAGACATTATAAATAGTCGTGTGGAATAAGAACTCTTTAGGGGTGTCATTCGACACATGAATAATATCTTATAATGGCTTACCCCTCTCTTCAAGAATCACTATACGGACCACACTCAAAATTTCTAACACGGTAATACGCGTCTTCCGTCTTTCATCACTACTGTTTTTATTATTCAAAGGAACATACCCGATAAAGATAGACAAGCTGCGTCCAGCTTCATCTGCCTCTCCATTCGGATATAATGGAATCCTCCTGTAAAAAATAATGTCGCTAATATATATATTTTGGTACATTGGCACAACTATTAATATTTTTAACCTCGGTATAAAAATAGTACTGCCATTTATAGCCTCCTGCAGTGAATTCTTCGGAAAGCCAAACTTTATTTTTCCAAGTAGACAAGTGTGGAATCTTAATTGCGTGCTTGTGCCGAACTTGAGCGTCCTTTAGAACAAGCATCGAGTGGCGACCTTGATGTTATCCATGACGAAAACCTCAGCCCCAAACAGACAACAGTCATCGATCAAATACCCATTTGATGGATTCATGAGGTATTCCTTGGATACAAAATTTGGAACACCCCATTCGGTCTTCAACCGGAAAAATCGTCGACTACTTACTGATCATCAAAGGATTCAAAAAATATAAAATAAGACGACAAAAAGTATTAGTTATTAAAAAAAGTGCATAATTTATAATATATATACCAGTTGTGTAATCATATTTGCCGGAAATAAAGATTGAAAAAACGGTTTGACCTCCCAGTTCTGATCAGGCAAATCATCTTCGCCAGAGATGGCTAAGTAGACAGAAACATATTCACCGGGAATTTCAGTTTCGTGCCCGTCGGGGTAAATTACGAGTCTCCTGCAGCAGTAAGATTTATGTATGATTCATGATAATTTCAATTAAACTATATTTAGTATATTAATTCTATAAATTAACAACATAATGAAAAGTACCATTTGTAACCTCCGGCGACAAATTCTGGGTTATCGTCTCTGTCGAATCCGGACTTGTCGTGCAACGAAAAAGATTCAATTTTGACCACGATATGTGCAGGTGCTAGCTGCGTCTCTTGTTTCAATTTCCATACGTACTGCATGATTAATTAATTGTAAATTAAAAATCATGATATTTATATATTATCTGAGAGTGTTCTAAAAAACGGCCAATACGTTTAGATATGAACTGACACAGAAATTCCAGTCAGGGGGTCCATTTTTCAATCTCAATTTAATACGCACAATAACACGGTTGATAAAAACACATAGTACTTTGTTTAATTTTAATCACTTACATCATTTTTTAACATAAAAAGGTCAAAAAATATAAGTCCCTCCATTATAAAAATATTAAAAACATAAGATCACTTTTACGGACACGATTAAAAAAATGTGATTTTTTATCATTTTTAAGTTTAGCCCCTCCCAAAAAAAATTTCTAGCTCCGCCCTTGATAAAAACATAAGATCACTTTTACGGACACGATTAAAAAAATGTGATTTTTTGAAAAAAAAGTGAAAGTTCTAAATGTATTTTTAACTTAAAAAAATAAAATAATTTAGAGTAAAATTGAAAAAATAAGAGAAATTTTGTGTTTTAAATTAAAAAAACAGGAGAATTTTTTTTTTTTGAAGAGTACTATTATTGTTAAATTGTCCATTTAAATAAAGTGGTTATATTATTATAGAATAAAGAAAATTTTTAAAAAAAATTGGAACAAAGCTAGAATTTTTTTTATGGCTAATCAAAATTGTTTATAATTTTAATAATTTTAATTATAAAAAATAGATTTTAAAATATATTATTGTAAAAAATATTAAAAGTTCAATACTTAGACTACATAATTTTAAAAAATATATATTGAGTATAAAATTATAAAGTTTTAGTGCATCTAGTTACTACATAAATATCATTGTTAATCATTTAATAAAACAAAAAATTAAAGTTAAATTAAAATATAAATATACGGGGTTGGTGTGTGTTAAAAACGTAAAAACATGTCTAAATTAACACACATAAGACATACATACACACATACATTATACTACATATAATATAAACATATTTATATATATATATATATATATATATAGTAGTCTTTTTTATTTTGCTCAGGGGGGCCATTGCCCCCCCTGGGCCCAATGTAGTTCCGTCAATGTTTGCTCGTGTCGTCGTTGCCGATGATTCAACAGGTGCGGCTGCACGAAAAAAAGAGTAGTGTATATATATAACCACGTACCCACCGCCACATCATATAAAATTATTTATTGAATTATTTTTTGGGGAATTTTGGAAAGAAGTTAATGTAAGTAGTAATTATTTATAATTAAATAGTTTAATTTTTAGCTATTATTAGGAAAAAAATTCTTTGATTTTTAATATTATAAAAAAATAATCTAGATTTTGTCTAATTGTAATTAAGGTAAATTATATTATTCCTTTTTATAATTTAAGATAGTTATAAATTTAATAAGGGTAAATTTATTTACACCTCCATTATTATTAAATTCACCCTCTTCAAAATTTTAATTTTTTAAATTCATATAAAATCTCTATATTAGCCTTATACTAAATACACCACCAATCCTAAATCCTAACACGATGCAATCGTTGTCATTCATGTTTACACCACCAATCCTAAATCCGCAATCGTTGTCATTCATGTTTACACCACCAATCCTAAATCCTAACACGATGCAATCGTTGTCATTCATGTTAGTGCGTAGTTCGCTCTCGTTCACATAGAGTTTTCGGACTCTTGTGAACTATCTTGAACTTCACACCATGGTTTTTGAATGAACTTCATTCTTATGTGATTTTGCTATTTGTGTAGGTTAAGTATTTCTAAGTATGCTAGTACTTGGAAGTCCGAGCCTCAAGCAAATGCAAAATACATTGTGGGACTTGGAAGCTTGGTTGTCTCTAGTCCCTGGAGTTCGAAGACCACAGGAGTTCGAACTCCTTGACACTGTCCACCGAAGGAGTGTTGTAGTTGTTAGCTCTGGAGTTCATCCTGCTAGGGCAATGAAGCCAGAAGCGCGAAGAGTGAGAAGGCTTGCTAGAGGACTTCGAACTCACAGTTGGAAAATCAAAGAGATGCTATGCACTCCAAGTTCGAAGGTTCGAAGGCTCGCGAGAGACAAAGAAACGAGAACAATGTCGGTGTTGGAATATTCGAGATTCCATAGAAGATGCTTTGGGCTCGGCCCATTAAGCGCAATTTCTGGAAGCCCATTGGGTTTCACTCACGAGGTCTATAAATAGTCGCTAGATTGTTTTTAGATTTTAATACTTTTGAATTGGAATTTCTAGAGAGAAAAATATTGTAATCGAGGGACTTCGCTAGAAAGCCCTGGTAGTTCACTCTGCTGTAGTATACTTAGAACGAGTTCGCTAGAAGGAGTTCAAAGTGTTTTTGTTTAGTCTGAAAGTTCATAGGCCGCTAGGACTTTGAACTACTAGACTTGTTTTTTGTCGTGTGACATTTCTATAAGTTCGTAAGGACTTGTAGATGTTTGATTGAAGTGTTCATTTTCTTATAAATATAAGGGATAATATCAATTTACGTCCTGTAACTAAGGCCGAATCCAATTTTGGTACTATGTCTTTCAAAATCATCAAATGTCGTCCTTTCCGTCCAATTTTGTAGAGTACCGTTAACTATTGCTGACGTGGCAAAGATCTCCGTCTAACCAAAGTTACGCGGTGCGGCGAATTCAATTTTAGTCCTGTATCTTTCAAAATCATCAAATGACATCCTTTCCGTCCAATTTTGCAGAGCAACGATTTTTGACGCGACAAAGACCTCCGTCTAACCTAAATCACGCGACACAAATATATCGGGGGTCGTTATGCCACGTATATTGGGATGTTTCCCCCCTAAAAAATGGATGACATATTCCGTAATTAAAAGCTATAAACACCAATATTTTGACACCCTCAAAATTATTGAATTGTAATTTGGGGAATTATCATGAAATTCTATTCATTCTCCTTTGAACCCTAGAACTTAGAACTCAGAGAGCTATAAACACCAATATTTTTGACACCCTCAAAATTATTGAATCGTAATTTGGGGAATTATCATGAAATTCTATTCATTCTCCTTTGAACCCTATAACTGAGAGAGACAAAATCCGAAATCAAAAGCACAATAATCTAACTATAAACCCGAATATAAACGCGCGCACCGGGACCTGCGCCTTGCTCAAATTATGTTGAAGCTTCGTTGATCCGCCGAGATCCCAAACTCCTCTGTCACCTACATCAGCGTCTTCTCCGTCTGCACCTGCAGCATGCTCACGTGGTACAACACCGTGTGCAGCTCCCCCCGCACTTTTGTATTCTCCTGCTTCATGTTCAGGATCTCCCTTTGCAGCTTCGCTTCGATTTCGGGGTAGTTCATCAACTTTGTTATTGTTGTTTTCATGCGCGTAACTGAGTTTATCGCGGATGAGTTTGATCTCTTGGTCCCTTTTCAGGATGTCTTGCTTGAGGTCTCTCATCTGAATGGTCACGTGGAATTGGTGATCATTTTCTTTCTTTTCTTCCAACCCCTGTAACTATGTTAGTTTCATCTATGATTTCAACATGTTGAACATTATTGTTTTCAGACATAGTGATCTTGACAGCTTCATCGGCGTCTTCCACGTTCGGCTTCACCGTGCTTAGCTTATCCGAGAGGTGCTCGAGGCACGAACGAGCCTCGTAAAAATTCGTCTGGAGATTCGTGATCTGATTCTCTACGTTCTTGTTTAAACTCTCGAATCGCCTGAGCTTATCCTCCATTTCCTTCACCCATATGCTCAGATTCTGCTTGTCCTCGATCAAACTCTTCTTTTCGTTTTCAAACTTCTTGCTGATTTATAGGGTTACACCGATTCTTGTTGTCTTCGACGATACCTCTTCAATGGATTTTGTCTTCTACAATTAGGGTTACGATGGGGGAAATGGGATTATCCGAATTTAAAAAGGAATACGCAGTCTTATATTACGAAAAACCCATTGCAAATTAATAAGAAATTGAAAATGACTTCCACATCAACAATCGTTAACGGTGCTCTGCAAAATTGGCGAAAAGGATGAAATTTGATGATTTTGAAAGATACATGACCAAAATTGGATTCGGCGCACCGCGTAACTTTGGTTAGACAGAGATTTTTGCCACGTAAGCAATAGTTAACGGTACTCTGCAAAATTTGACGGAAAGGATGACATTTGATGATTTTGAAAGACATGAGACTAAAATTGGATTCGGTCTTAGTTACAGGACGTAAATTTATATTATCTTTAAATATAATGATATCATTCAAGAACCTCTGTATTGTGTTGATATATTATCAAAGTACATAGACCCAACGCTTATTACACTACGTGTCTACCCAGTACTGCAGTTCTCAATGCTTATAACACAATATCAATTCATCTATCAATCAAGAACACCACAACCTTCATTGCTACACAGAAACAACTATACACATAGGAATATTAGAAATTGCACCATAAAAAAACAAAAAAAAACTTGGGTTTTGTGTCGGAAGACTTTTCTCGTAGTTGTGGGTTTGTATTCTTCTTCACTTTCCTGAATTAGCCGACGGCAATTGGGTTTTTTTTTGGTTGAATTATACTTTATGAGTTCGTGTAAAACAATCGGTCGATTTTGTCGATCTCAAGTTTGAGACAATAAATTGATAGTTGTGAAAAAAAATTCAATTGTCAGAATAAAAAATTCACTGGGCGTCCTGAGGTTCAACAATTAATGGAGTTCATCAATTAATTGACAAGCACTATCAATTTTAGAGTAAACAAATAAAGAGAATAAAGAGATAGTAAAATTCATATATCCATTATCGCATACTGCGTTTTTATTGTCCATTCAAAAGGAGTATACAGTACATTGGAGGAGGGAGATTAGAAATAGAGAGAGGTGTGAGACTGAACTGAGAATCGTGAAGTACTGTGTTTTTTCTTTTTTTAAATAAGGGTAATATAAATATTTTGTAGGGGTTGAACTCATCAAATCATAAAATGTAGAGGGTAAATTAATCTTTGGGGTGTGTAATTAGTAATTATGGAAGTGTAAATAAACACACCCATTTAATAATCATATTAAAATATTCAAAATTAAAACAACTATAGTGATTTTTTTTTTCAAAATATGTTTCACAAAACTTCATGTCACTTCAATTGATCAATGATGCTACAGCTTCAACATCAATCTCAATTTCAAAGATACACAAAGCACGCATCATTCAATTCGTCCAACAAAATGAACGAGGGCCACCCCCATGATTCAATTCGTCCAACAAAAAATTTAAATCCATCAAACGCTGTTTGGGAGAACAGCGTTGACCTCCGTGTTCAACAGGTGCGTTTGGGAGCGGCTGCACGAAAATACCCACGGCCACAAGGCCCACAACATAAAACTACACAATTTTTTGACTATTTTTTTATTTTTTTAAATATAATTTTAGTGATTATTTTTGTCAAAGTTCTGAGAACACCACAAGATATATATACTCAAAACAAACTAAATTAGATAATTGAGTAGTGATATTTTATTCAAATTTCTGACTACTTAAAAGGCATTACATTAAAATGAAATACAAACGACATAACTCAAGCATTTGACAATGATCAAGGAAGAAAAATTAACAAGAGACAGTTGAAACTTAATCCCTTCAATTCATAGCTTCAACAGAAACCTCAACCTCTAAGAGGCAAGTGTCATTCACAATGAAGCCATCACAAGCTTTCAATTCATCCAACAAAATGAACGAGGGCCATCCCCAGCTTACGGATATTGCATCAAAACAATTTGAATCTGGACAGCGACACATCAATTAAATATACGAAGTGTTGAATCAAACAAATTTTTCTCATGCTCAAGACAAAATAACTTCTTACAAGTATGTTTGCAATTCTTATTAGAATCCAGTTGGTTCTTCATGCAGACCGAAAAACATGCCTTCACTCTTTCACCACTGTTTTTAGTATTCAAAGGAACATACGTGAGAAAGATCGACATGCTCCGTCCAGCTTGCAGTGCACTTCCTTTTGGATATAATGCAATCTTCCTGTACTTGATACAAAAAAAAAAAAAAAAAAAGAGTTCACTAATATAAATTGGTGCAAATATTCTAACCACAGATATATCGGCATAAAAATACAAATTAGAAAAGTAGAGTACCATATGTACCCTCCTGCAGTGAATTCTTCGGAATACCAAACGGTTACTTTCAACTTAGAGAAGTCTGAAATCTTAATTGCATGCTTGTGGGGAACTTTGACGTCCTTCAAAGACAAACATCGAGTGAGAGCCTTGCTGTTATCAATGACAAAAACCTCAGCACCAAACAGACAACAGTCATCGATCAAGTATCCGTTTGATGGATTCATGAGGCCTTCCTTGGACATGAAATTTTGAACACCCCATTCAGTTTTCAAACCGAAAAATCGACGAGATTCCCTGATTGACGAACGGATAATGAAACCCAAGATGAGCAGTTCAAAAAATAAAAAAAACAACAAAAGTAGTTAAAAACTAATAAAAAAACATACCAGCAGTGTGATGATATTGATAGTTTCCTGAAATCTGATTAAAAATAAAAATGGAAAAAACAGCATTGACCTCCCAGTTTTCAGGGAAATTGTCTGTTCCTGAGATGGCTAAGTACACAGAAACATAGTATGATGCTCTATCAGACGTTGATCCATGCCCGTTGGGATAAATTATGAGTCTCCTGCCATAAGATAAAATTTGATTTCATACTAGAAAATGAAAGCCATATATATTTGAAAGAATATATATATATATAAAGAAACAATTAACATGGCTACCAATACCATTTGTTATTTCCTGCATGAAATTCCGGGGACTCAAACTTATCGAACAAATGAAAAGATTCAATCTTTAGCAGAAGATGCGAAGGTGATGCCTCCCTTGTTGCAATTGCCATCACTTCAAATTCAGCCTTTGTACATCTTCTAGATTTTCCTGGCTGGGAATAGAAACAGAAATGGATGGATACACAATCTCATGAGTTAGCAGTTGTTATATAGTGAAATTATTTTTGTGTTGTGGCTTTTCAAATTCTGTTGAGTGGGATTTCTTTACTGTAAGTTAATTAATTTTACTACACTATAATAATTGTGCCCTACTTAACTTTCATTTATTGACCTCTGCAATTTTCAAAAAATAAAAGGTATTTCCAAAAAAAAAAAAAGGTTAACTTTCAAATCTGAAAATATATGCATGCGTGATATTATGTACTCGTTTTTTTTTTTTTTGTAAAGGTAGAAAAGAAAAAAGTATGATACAGAACAGCGCATGGGTAATGAACATCACACCGCATCACCGAGCTAACATACTAACTCTCCAACATATAGCACTAAAAAAAACATACACAATTACCAAGCTATATGCCAAACTCTCTTGAGAGCATTATGTACATTAATATCACATTTATGCAATGAAAATTATTGTGCCCTTAATCATGTTCATCGATACAATTAGTTACGCACAAGTTCCTTTTATATTAGTTTTCGGTTCAATTTTTAAATAATGTATGGTGTGACCATTGACAATTACAAAAATAAAGAATTAGATAATCATGAACTGTATATTGAATCACGAAGACGATGACAGATTACTAGATAATGACATTCAAAAGAAAATAACCAAAAAAAAAAAAGCATAGTAGTGTTTCAGAAATATCGATCAATGCGAGGATGCGTTAAAAAATGAACAATTTGCATCAGCGAAATCATTGTGCCACGGCTTGAACATAAACCTCGACCTGAAAGAGGCAAGTGTCCTTCACGACGAAGCCACCATGCGCGACATTCAATTCATCTAACGACATGAATGAAGGCCATCCCCAGGGTAAGCTTGAATCATCAAACCAATGCGAACCTAGGCAACGATACATTAATTAAATAAATATACAAGTCAGATCAATCAAACAAATTAAAGAATCACTATTAACGAATTAACGTAATTAACTTACAAGTATGTTTAATGTTCTTAGTAGAATCCAGTTGGTTCTTCATGCAAACAGAATAACGCGCCTTCACTCTTTCATCACTATTTTTGTTATTCAAAGGAACATACTCGAGAAAGATAGACAAGCTGCGTTCAGCTTCCTCTCCATCTCCATTTGGATATAATTTAATTTTCCTATAAAAAAAAGACACTAATATTAGTAAATTATATTGGTACAAACAACTATTTTAATTAACCTCGGAAATCAGTATACAAATACCATTTATAACCTCCTGCAGTGAATTCTTCAGAATACCAAAATTTGTTTTTCCAGGTAGAGAAGTTTGGAACCTTAATTTCATGCTTGGAGGGAGCTTGAACGTCCTTTAACGACAAGCATCGAGTGGCAACCTTGA
>JACOMQ010016854.1:0-10491 GCA_014843705.1 Euphrasia arctica | reverse complement strand
GGTTCCTGATGTCTTTGCTTATGGCAGATTTGAATGCCGCTCCAAAGCCTAGCCAAACAGGGAGATGGAATCTTGTTTGGGTCCAGGCAAAGATCCAAGGAATGGCTCTGAGCGACTCAATGCCCCCGCTAGGCTTCCGCTTTGATGGACGACTACCAATATTCATTCGACCATACTCCATTTCCGGTGTTGCCTAACATTTGGGGGGAAGGGATATGAAGAATAGCTGTTATTAGTAAGGTCTGTAGGGATGATTAAAAAACTACCCCTGAGGTTTGGAGTAGCTACAAAACAAAACACAGAAATTTCATTTAAAAAAAAAAACACTCTAGAGGTTTGATTAGGCATTAAATTGAAGGGGGGCAACTATATTTTTATAGATGTAGTGGTGGGGGGTGACACACATATATAAGCACCCCTTTGGTATAACTATCAATGACAGTGAGAGATAAGAAAAAAGAGTTAGAATCAGAAATGGTCCAATTGAAAAAAGTCATTCTCACAAAAGCCCCATAAGTCAGCACTTTCCAACTGTTCGTCCTTTTTGACACTGTTCCGGCAGGAATCGCACGTGAAAGTCACGTGACTGCTGACGTGGCGCCGTAATGCTGACTTGGATTGGCAAGGATTCTGCCGGAATAGTGAGATTTCTGCCGGAACAGTGTCAAAAAGGATGAACAGTTGGAAAGTGCTGACTTATGGGGCTTTTGTGAGAATGATTTTTTCCAATGAGACCATTTGTGATTCCAACTCTAAGAAAAAATGCAATTCACTCGAGATTAATAGTCACTTACGAGGCGGAAATACTCGACAAACCGTGGCTCCTTAAACACAATGGACCGAAACTCCTCAGTGGCCACAACTGCAATCTCATCCAAGAGGGCCCTCCACTCTGGCTTAGGGGACACAGGCGGATGCATCCCGTGCTCCAGCGTAGCTGCGGTGAACCTCTGCAGCGTCCTGAAACAGAGATGCTCCTCCCCAAACGACTGCTCGATCACCTCCCCCTGAACCGTCACACGGAGGGACCCATGAATCGTGTCCGGCGGTTGAGACAATATAGCCAGATGGGTGGGCCCACCACCCCTCCCAACAGTACCACCTCTTCCATGGAACATTGTCAGCTTCACTCCGTACTCCTTCGCGACCTTGATCAGCTCCTCCTGGGCCTTGTACAGCTGCCACGCGGCCGACAGCCGTCCGGCATCCTTCCCGGAGTCCGAGTACCCGATCATGACCTCCTGCTTGCCATTGATACGTCTCTTGTACCAGTCAATCGAGAAAAGGCGGGCAACGGCTGCTGGTGCCGCCTCCAGGTCAGCAAGTTTCTCGAAAAGCGGAACAACTCTCAAGGGCTGCTTGACATGGCACTCACGCTGCAGGAGCTCGACAGCCAGGACGTCAGATGGGGCCGTGGCCATGGATATGATGTAGGCGCCGAAGCAGTCGGATGGGAGTTCGGAGAGGACGTGGAAAGTGTCGAGGACATCAGCAATCTCTTCGGTCTTGGGTAGGTCAGGTCCAAAGAGGGGCCGTTTTCCACCAAGCTCGGAAAGGAGCCATTCCTGCCTTTTCTCCTCGGGCCAGTCACGGTAGGATCCAATATCGAGGTGGGTGGTGATGGCATCAAGGACGTCGGTGTGTCGGTCGGATTCCTGACGTATGTCAAGGCGAACAAGGGAGAGGCCAAAGGTGGATATCTGACGGAGGAAGTCAAGGAGGGTGCCATCAGCTATGGGGCGATCGCCGCAGCTGCAGAGGGATCTGTAGCAGAGCTCAAGGGGCTCCAGGAACTGCGTGGAAATGTGAAAAAATGGGTGAGAGGCAAACAATAATGAGAAGGGGATTAAGAATATTTAGCCAAGGTAATTATCATATTCATATTATTAACTATTAAGGGATAACTACAATAAGTACCCTTAAGCTTTAACCAAATTACAAGAAAAAAAACTTTCAATTAAAAGCCAGTATTACACAAGTCCCCAGTCTGTGGAAGCAAGTATCCAGGAAATATCAGTTTGTCTTGCATCTACCGCCTCATAAACTCACACACACAGAGAAAAACATCTCAAAACAACTTTCACATTTATAATAATTAAAGTACTGTTAGCCCCTTAATTTTAATACTTCATCAAGTCAGCTAATTTTTGCAGTGAAACCTCAAGAGACTTTTTGTAAGTATCCCTCTTATAATAAATAATGAAGTTGTAATGGAAATAAAGAGGTAAATGAAAGATTGGTTTTGATAAAAAGAAGAAAACAGAGGGCACACCCATGAAAAATAGATACTACTAGTATATTTTACTTGCAAAGCAAAGAGGCCAAGCAACTACTCATAAATCACATTTCATGGAAAGATGCAGTATCATTTTGTGTGAAACACGTGTTTTGAATGATGATTTGAATACATTATTAAAAAAAGACCTGCTCAACGTTGGTGTAAGTTGCCTCTTCTGGGATATCTGACATTCCTTGAGCTAATAAATGACGAGAGCGCTCACGTGTTTGATAGAGCTTATCCCTCACATCACCAAGAAGGACACGATAGGGCTCACTTGATGGAATTACTTTCCAAAACTCTGCATTAAAGAAAGATCAATACTTGATTACATAATTTATAAGAAAAAAAAGGTAATTGTAACACTTAATTAGGGTAGAGTATTTATTTTTGAAAGACAAGTATATGAGTAATAAATTAAAAACTTTGTAATAGGATAAATACAAGAAGATTTGGAGGTTACCGATGAAATGCTTTGCATCTCTCCGGGAGGACCTGTGAAGTTCATCAGCTCGAACTCGAAGCTCGTCATTGCAGCGCCACATGGACAGCTGAAAATTAATCATTATAATTTATAAGAATGAGAACAAAAGCCATTGAAATGCTTTTCGAAAAAGCTAATGATCTGGAGCATGGTTGTTGAAATAATTGAACAAAATACCTCAAACATGAGATCCTCAATTTGGGAATAGTACAAGTTAGCAGCCATCATTCTGGCCAATAAGCATACATCCCTGGTGACCTCAGGAGTTACCCTAGGATTGCCTGCGATTTTTTTTTATTTTTTTGAAGATGTGTTATTAGACAGATTATAAAACAAATCAGCAAGGATGCCAGATAACTAACAATACTGAAATCAACACTTCAGGAAAATAATAAAAAAATGTAAACTAATGAAGATGTTGCTCTGAATTTTTTATCCATCAACTCTAGAGTCTAGAATTCAATAAGCCTATGTACGAAGATATGTGCATTTTAGTAATAAAATATATACCATCACGGTCTCCACCCATCCAAGAAGAGAACTGAATCAAAGGGGCATTGTATGGAATACGTTCGTTAATCCCTATATTCTTAAGTGCAGTATCCACACGGCGCAGAAACTTCGGGACGCCTTTCCAGATTGTTTCATGAAAGTAACTCATCCCAGCCCTCATTTCATCTTGGGGAGTAGGTGGGGTCCTCCGAATTTCATCGGTTCGGAAAGCAGCTTGAATCTGCAAAAATAAACAGAAGAGAGCAGGAGAAGAGACAATCATGCAATGGGCTTTTCTTAAGTATTAAACTTGTGGTCAAAACCTACACACTGATAATAATTCAGATTATTGCATTTGTGCCGAGTACTAAAGTATTGTAGCTTCCACTTTACCTTTCTGTTTATTTATCATATCCTTTTCAACATGTTCTTATTATGATCTAACAATCATTGATAATAATTTACCTCCCTCTGCAAAGCCTCATCAAGTTCTTGTTTATCATCAGGTGTAATATCCTTGGTATAAAACTGTGCTAAGCAATCCCGAATCCTGAAAACACATTTCCAGCCATAAGAGCGGTACACATCAAAAAATTAATCTAGTAAAATGTCACATATATAGAAAATGATCAAATGATAACTAAACGCTAAACTATTATGCAATATAGCATCATATGTGATGCTATTTTCAATCATGCATGATGCTATATTCCTATTTGTATACAAAATCAATATTTCCTGTTTTTATTATTCCTTGGATCTTACTATTCCCCATAATATTCAAGTGTGTGTGTGTATAAATAACTATATACACAATAACATGAAATTTGAGAAAACAAACCTTCCATGCTTCTGAAGTAAGGATCTTCTCACGGATTGCGTAGGATGGGCAGTGAAGACAAGATCAACTGTCTGGTTCTTAAGCGCATCAAAGACTTCCTGCGGAGACTTCTTCAAGTCGACCACAAGTCTCTTGATAGTCTCTTCTATGTCGGATTCAGTGGTGGCATTGCTCTCATCGGTGTAATCTCCCTTCTTCATTTTGTTCCGCCGGCGGTAGGCGATCTGAACCTCCTCGGCCAAGTTGGCCAAGTTAAGCATGTGAGAGAATGCCTTAGCAATAACTATCGAGTCCCCCGGATCCAAACTTGTGAGCACATTCCCGAGCTCTTCTAACTTCTTGGAGTCACGCTTGCCTTCGTACTCTGCCGACAGCTCGTAGCATTCTTGGACCTACAAGAATAAACATATTAAATCAAAGATGCTAACTGTCTTCTGAAAGAAACAGAGGGCCAATAATACTATAATTTGTAGAAATCGATTTGCGAGTATTTTCAGAAATAACACTAATTGTTTGGGAATTTCACCAACGATTCACCAAATGTGATCGATAGCCTAACACCAAATTTCAATCAGTATAGCCAGATGAAGTGTACAAGTCAAAGCCCCCAAATCACATCAAGCAAAAAACAACAATCAATTAAAAAACAGTACCGTCTCCCGGAGATCCTCCCCGTGCAAATCCTGGAGGATATCGAGAAATCGATCCAAGAGCAAGGCGTCGTACTCGATTAGCTTGTCGTCCTCGGACACTTTCCCGGGGACCAGAAGCCTCAACTGGGCATCAATGGATGCCATTTTCTCCACATTCCTTCCGGCCATGGAGAAATCCTTCACTGCCCCCCACGATCACAACACCAGAAATTCGATTCAGTTTATTAAAAAAAACACGAAACAGCTAGCACAGCAGATGATCTCGATTTCAGAATCGACCGCACCCGAAACACGAATTTTAAATCAATTTTGAAATCCTAAATGTACGGAAGGTAAGAAACGATGAATAAAAACTAAAAGCTTGTTCATGCAAAATGCGTAACGGAATCCACGTGCAAATTAATCGGAATTTGAAAACGACGGCGGCCGAATTTCAGCGTTCCGTTAACGTCGATGGAGAATTAAACGTTGAATGTGAGAAGTGGGTACCTGAATCTGGGTCAGTGATATTCCTGGAGGAGAAGGGGATCAGAGAGTGAGTGAGTGAGAGAGAGTGTGTGTTGTAATTTGTGAACCAAACCCATCGCCGGAGTTTCTTATATAGACAAAAATAATTAATTAAATAATGTAGTTATTAATTAATTATATAAATAAATACATAAAACAATCAATCAGTTTAGTGATAAGGTAATGGCAATTAATTTCCATTCTAAAATTGGTAAATGGCAATTTGCAATTATATAAATTGTGGTGACTAACTTAATATTGCACTCAAATTTTAAAAAATAAAATCCATAGTTATTTAATAATTCAAATAATATTTTTTATATACTTCAATTTTGATGAACAAAATGTGCATATTATTTTCGACGTAAATAATTATAAGCGTAATTACTCGACTCTTTTCATATTATCTTCAAACAAAAAAGCTAAAATTACTTTTTAAAAATTAAATAAATAATTTTTTGTACTGTGTTTTTGTTAATCCTTTATTTAAAAAAAATCATACTTTTTTAAGTGAAAAAAGTAAAAATAGTTATGGTACAAGTAATAAATACAAAATTAAATGTATAATTATATTTTAAAATATAAATAAAATTATTTTCTTTATAAGACAGAAATAATATTATCATAAGTATTTAAATTATTTTTATTTGCAAGTGAAAAAGCGTGGAGCCACGCTCAAGTCACGGGCCGGGTGTGTGCACAACCACGCCTTGTCAAAAGTGATATTTTGTGGTCAAACTCGCTTCGAGCTTTTTGAACTCTTTTCACATTCATCATACAACTAGTACATTATAAGATCACAATTCACGAAAAATCCAACTTTGAAAATAAAAATTGAAAATTTGTTCGACAACTATAGTAAATAGTTTATTCAAATTTTGTTTCAAGAACTCTATTTAGTAAATAGTCTATTTGAATAGATCATTGTTTTTCTTAAAATGCTTGAAGATTGTCCGTAGACAAACTTAACACGACTGATCAAATATCATCCGATTTGATCAATCGTCTTAAAATTAATATGTTCACGTTTAATTTATAACTTCACACTTTCTTTAAATTTTGAAATTAAACTCTTCATGTTTAATTTATAATTTCACACATTCTTTAGTTTAATTTATAACTTCACACTTTCTTTAAATTTTGAAATTAAACTATTCATGTTTAATTTATAATTTCACACATTCTTTAAATAAACGTTTCAGTATACGAGGATGAAAAGTAGTAAAATATAACAACGAATATAAAAACAAAATTAAAAAATGTAGTATTAGCGTGTACACCGCAAATTTATGAAATAATCTATCAAAAAAAAAAAAACTGATTAATTAGAAAAAAATACACAAAATAGATAGTAGATTCCAAAAAGGAAGCATGATCCATAGCACCTGAACCAGTTATGACTTGTATGCAGATGCTTTGATAGTTGCCTACTTGGGAGTGGGGTATCATTCCATGATACATATGACTCATTAATTCTTTTGTTATTGTTTTTTTTAATACTATACAAAGCAAGAATAATTCCATAGTTTATACTAATGAGTAATTTAATGTGGATTCGAGTTCATCATATATGCTTTCATCATGTACGACAAGACTTGATCGATAGATATACATTCAGTTCATCGAAATAAGTAACTCGATTATGAATAATCTGATCATGCAACACTTATTTGACTTCTTCAAATGACGCAAATGATGTCAATTACATTGAAATAATTTATTTTTTACGAGATCAAATGCGATATGTAGGGAGTAACGAAAAAGTTGCTTTGTGAAATTCCTAGTGAATAGTTTATGAATTGGTTAGCATTTGTACCAAGTTAAAATAAGGTTGTGAGGAAATTCATGTGGGGGAGGGAATGTTGATTTAGTACAAGGATGGTGGTGGTAGGGAACAAATTAAAGACCACCATTAGCTTCTAAGGTTCTATTTAGATGGCAAGCTAGTGATTCTCTTCTTCTTTTGATTTCCGTATTTAAACATACACCTTTTTGTATTTGGGGTGAAAAATGATGCTCCTTTTATACGGTGGTTAATTTTATATTTTTACATCAAATATTTTAAATATCGTAAAATGGCAAAAAATAATATTATTATTATTTTTGTAATAATAATGTATGAGTCTCACAATATATCATTTTACTTTAATAAAATATTACATTAAACTCCATCATACACATTAAATATATTTTTCTTAATTTTTGTGAAAACAAAGTACAAAGAGGACGAAGATAAAAAAATTGAGTACTTTTTAATTTTTTTAATAAAAAATAATTAGTAATATATGGAGAACATATATATATTATTTAAAATGTAAAATATTAATTGTGAGTGAAATTTATAATTTAATTAAAAAAGTACGAATAAAAATATTTTTAAAAAGAGTAATAATTATCTAGATGTGCATGTTATTGTATAATTCTTTGATTTGTAATTAACATTGTAGTCTCATGAATTATACACATTCCAAACAATTAAATAATAAAAGCTTCACATTATTTTCAATCATGGGGGAGTGGTGGTAGAAAATACTACTAAGTATTATTTTTGGATTGACATTACGTCACAAATCATGCTTTGTAATTTTATGCTTTTACAAATATTACTAGTGGAATATATATATTTATACTAGTATATAGTATGATTAGGTATGATCGGTTGACTCAAAAATATTTATAAGTTAGAGCAATTATTGCAAGCGTGCTTCATCAACTCATTATGCACGAGCCTAATTCTGGCACATCATTAAACAATTATTGTTAAATGTTTGACCGTTTTCATTACTACTAATTTAGTATTCTTTTAGGAACAATAAACACAATTTTGTAAAATCAAATTCTCAAATTAAAGTACCTCTAAAAAAGATACTCTCATACTCCTACTAGAAATATTTTTATTTTTTGTAGTATTACAATTTTATTTATATTTTCAACTTAAAATTATATTTTGATTATTTACTCACATTAATTTTTATTTTTTCCGGTTCTATTTATGCTACACTCGAAATAATACTCAATATAAATAATAATCGTTGATTTAACGTACAATCACATACCTTCATGTATCGTGTATGCATCAAATGGTTGATAAACTACTTGAAGCATTGCTCCAAGAGTAGCATCCATCTACAACCTTTTTTTTTCTTTTTTCTGAAAGAGTAATATATTTTTTATATTTTTAATATAATTTTTTAGTAATATTTATTGTGGTCTTCATATTAAATTGATCACGAACATTTAGAAAATGTAACTAATTTTTTGTCAAAATGTATGAGTTAATAATATTTTTTTAAATTGAAAAGAAAATAATTATAAATAAAATTTATAAAAATGTAAAATTAAAAATTTATTTGAAAAAATCCAAAAAAAGATGTGAATAATATTATAAGTAATAAATAATGATATTAAGTAATTGTTTTAGTAAATATTCAACATTGAACTTGGAAATATTTGCAAAATAAGTGTTTGAATGAGATTTACCCAAATAAACACGCACATTTACAACAACAAAAAAAAAAATGCATTGAACACTATGCTGCGAAAATCAGTTAAGTCACACCTCATACCACAAAGGCACAAACATCATAAAAATTCTGTACACAAAAAATGACCCATAAACGCTCAAGCTACCAAATTGAGTGCATAGCTGTCGACTTGGGAATCAAACTTGATGCTTTTTGCAACGTCGAAGAAGTGAGCAACAGCTTCCTCGGGAGTACCGACAAGAACTCCATGGCCCAGGTTAAGGATGTGGCCCTTTGGCCCAGCACTATTTACAACCCTGGCAAAGTCACACAAAAACATTATCGACTTTAATTAATCAGCAACAAGTTGAAAATTTAGGAGGCAAACAATGCGGTGAGATGAAATTAACCCATCAAAGCAAACCCTTCACACAGATAATGATATGTATCCTAAAATGATTGGTTGAGACTATATTAAAAAACGGACAGTATGGAACTGAAACATTTTAATTCTAGACAAAATGAGGGTCTCAACAGAAGCTATAACGTCGTTCGTAATTTATGTGAAGGGCTTTGGGAGTATTTGCAATCACTAAAACGAATGATCGTCATGTTCTGACTTCTGAGTGGGAGAGGTGCTTTAGATCTCTAATTCTGGTTCTACTTCTGATTTGACTTTTACTAACAAATAAGCACTTTGACAAGTGACAACGCATTCACAAAACGTTCCCTTTTAAATATATCAATTATATTTAGCGTTTGCTAAAATAAATAAATTCTAATAAATAGGTTTTAACTAACACTCTCATAGTATACGGGCACTCAAACAGCCACTCGCTCATTGAACGGGGCTTGTACAGTCATATTCAACCACTTTTAAAAGCAAACTCCAAAGATCACACGGGTTTAATAGACAAACCTTTTGATTTCGTTGGTTATGGCTGGAAGAGGAGAAAATAGATAGGCAGGGTCCACATTTCCCTGTATGCCAATATCATTTCCCAGGCGCTTACGTCCATCCGCCATATCCACTGTCCAGTCGAGCCCAATGACATCAACTCCAGTTCCTTTCATTCGTTCAAGAAGTCCTCCATTTCCATTGATATAGAGAACGAGAGGTGTTTGAGGGCATTTCTGCTTAACCACCCTAACAATCTGCAGTCACAAATGCAAAGGTGCTCAGCAAGGATAAAAATGGATCAGAGAAGCAAAACCCAAATCACCTCATTAATATAAGGCTTAGACCACTGGTCCCACATATCTGGCGGCAATTGGCCTCCCCATGAATCGAATATTTGTATGCAGTGAGCTCCAGATTCAACTTGGTAGATGATGTACTCAGCTATTGCCTTTGTCAAATGAGTCAGAAGACTCATTAGAAAATCAGGTGCCGTATGACACATACTCTTAATTGTCGTATATGTCCGGGTGGTCCCTCCTTCGACTATATACGTAGCAATTGTCCAAGGAGCTCCCACAAAACCCAAAACTGCAGCTTGTTCCCCAACCTAAAATGTAAAATAATTCAAAAAAACCCATTCTTTTCATTAAAATGTAAAGGATAATTACAAATACCAGCCTTAGATATCTTAAGGGTACCTTTAGCAAGTATCCCAAACAAAAAGTAAAGATATCTAGACAAGAATCGTACGTTCCATAAGCAACATTTTCATATCATCTCAAATCATCCAAAGCATAGTAGATAAAGACATACTAACCTCTTTTCGCAATATCTTTAGAGAGTCCCCGACAAACTGTAATTTATCCAAATC
>JACOMQ010016853.1:0-10493 GCA_014843705.1 Euphrasia arctica | reverse complement strand
TCGGAATGAGAAATCTTGAAACAATCACAAAACAACCATGCCACAGTTTGTATAGATTGTACTTCGGATCCAGATAAAACCATATTTCAGGGGATGACCGACATGCAATAATTTCAAAAGGTACACAAATTTGAATTCGCACATATTGACTACTAAATTCCGATAAATTAAACCAAAAATTGGAGAACCCTAAATCTGTTAAGCAATATAAACACTACATAATGTAAACACAGTTATTGCATCGGGAGAACAAAAATTATAAAATCACAAATTGAGAATCATACCTTTCAAGTTAGGGTTGGAGATTTGAACCGGTATTACGTAATCAAACCGAATTGGAAGAAAAACTACGCCTTCGATCTTGAATGGCCTTCTGAATCACAAATCGCCGATAGAAAGTGTATGATACGTTTGAGTATAAGATGAGTGATTTACGTAAGAAGGTTTTTGGTAGTGTATTGCGATCGCCGGTAAAAAGTGTATGATACGTTTCAGTATAAGATGAGTGATTTACGTAAGAAGGTTTTTGGTAGTGTATTGCGTGTATATTTAATACCTATAAGAGATATAACATAAATTGTGTATAATAAAATATATTACATGGTTTTCAATAATTAAAAGGGCTAATTTGGTAAATCTAGTTTTTTTATAAATAGTGTAAAAATTGATCTTAATGTATAATAAAGAGTAAGATAATTACCCTTTTTGAAAATCTCCCTAAATTCTAATGGTGTAATAAATTTATGATAATCAATTGCAAGAAATATGTTTACCTTATGTTATTTTTTACTATGCAAAAAATCCGGCTCCGCTTAGGCTCCGCCTGTTGGGGGTGGAAAAATCAAATACGAAAAACGTATAGTCGAGGCTGAGACACGTGGGTCAGGGCCCACCCAAAGCTAACCCGGCGAAGGAAAGCACTTGACTCTATCTCGGCTCGTGGCTCGGGTCATATGGCACGTGGGCAAGGGCCCGCCAGAAGCAGGCCATGCAAGAAGACGGCACGTGGGACGCATCGCGGCTCGGATCAGGGGTCACGAATCTTCCGGGCAGCCCGCGCACGGGAAAATGACTCGGGGCGCGTTCGCGACTCGGGTCACGGATCAGTCAAAGCGAGCCATGCGAGGATATGACGCGAGATGCATTCTCATCCCGAAGCCCGGGTCACGGTGTCGTCATGCGAGCCATGCAGGGGTATTTGACCCGGGTCACGCTCTTGATCCGCTACACGAGCCCGCCATGCAACCCATGCGTAGAGACGACGAAGGCTCAAAATCCAGCCCGAGCCACGCAATCATTATCTGAGGAAGGGCTCATCCCAGGAAGAACGGAGACATCTCCCACATGAGCCCACATGCCTCATCTACATGCCGGATCACGGGCCCCGAGTCATTACTAGATTCATTTAATGCTATAGACGTAGTACGTGGTCTGAATGTAATAGTTCCATAATTCCCTATAAATAGGGGGCTTATCCCTTCAGATTAAAGGGCGGCACTAATTAGTGCATAAACTCGATATTAAAAGAGTGGATAATAGAAATCCTTCAGAAGAAGCTTCAAGCTCAAAACCTCTGTTATTTTCCAGATCTAGCTCAACCCCTACGCCAAAATATAAATTTACATGTATTATTATCGTTTCAAACCCTCTATACACAGCCCAGCCTCGTATAATACTACCCGACTAAAACGTGCTAAAACACCGCCTTAATGCTATGCGGTGCTCGACCACCTAAATTTTAATCTTGCCTAAACTCTAGGTTCAAGCTGCTTATGCGCCGTCTAAACCCGAATAAACTTGTTTTGAGCCGTTTAAATTCGCTTAGTTCCGTTTTTACCTACTTATACGGTTCTCGGGTAGACTTAGTTGAGCAACTCAAATTATATGCAAAACTTGATGAATCATAATCACGGTTTTATGATAAATTTTAAGTATGAGACCAAATTTGAAAATATTATTAAAGACATAGTAAAAATAATATAAAATTTTAAATTTATAAATTATTTTGAATATTTTACTATATTAGAACTTATGATTAATATTATATTTAAATTATTTATTAATTGATTTGTTCAAAATATTGCATTATTATACATAAAAATTATTTTTAAAATATAATATTAATTAAATAAATAAAAAAATAAGAACATTAATTTCGCATAGTTAACTAATCTTTCTACTATGAGTTAGGCTCTAGTCACCGCCCAACTATTGCCTTTAATGCCAAGGGTTTGTTAGTTCAGTTGAATAGAGCTGAGAACCAAACTAAAAGTCCAATGTTCGAACCTAAGACATTACAATTAACCTAAAACAAAAAAAAAACTATATTCAATTTAGTTCATATCGTTGCAATTTAGTTCAAAATAAAATAAATAAAAAATAAGTTCAAAATAAAATAAATAAAAAATAATTTAAATTAATAATGTTTAAGTATAAAATTTAGTTAATAATAAAATATTTGACAATTTACAAAATTTATAAATTTTTTTATAAAAAAAAACAATTCATCTTACTTTTTAGTTCCATTCACTTCTTTTTCGTTCACATCCATTCAGTTATTCAGCTTCTTTCAGTCCAAAAAACAAGTCATTAGTTAAACCAAAATAAAAAAAAGAAAGAAATTATATTTTAAATAAAAAATAATATTTTCTTGATTATTGAAACATATGGAAATTAACAAACAGTGCATTAAATGGAAAATCAGATGAAACCCATAGAACTCAATGGCCAGATCTTTGTTGCCCAAATAAATAAACAATGAAACCATAAACAGCGATCCCACATAAATCTGTATGCGTCTTCGGTTGTCCGCTTGTTTTTTAAAACCGAAAATTTACATGTTCGGACCAAGCGGCAATCGACTCATAAGCTGCTGATGATAACCCGGGGATGGGTCTGTAGAGTTCAAACCCGAATCCGCCAAAGGCTCAAGTTTAGGTTCTGCTTTCGGCAGAACAAAACCCATATTATCATCCACCGACCGAATTTGACGTCCCAAATATGGATGAGCTTGCATAGCAGGTAACTTACCTTGATCATGTCCTAAACCAGATAGTCCCAGATTGGACAGGCTTTGCTGATTCAACCCGGGCCCAAAACCACGTCCCGAACTTCCGATCTGCAGTGGCCGGCCCGGGAAACCAAACGAGCCCAGTGAATTCCTGTTGAAGCGGCCCACATTGCTGTTCATTTGAGAAAGATCAGGTCTTTGCATGTGACTTCCAGTCGTAGGAGCTTGTTGGGCTGTAAGCGTATTTGGGCCGCTGGAATTAGCGTGGCTGCTATTGCGGGCCATGGGGACTTCATGGTTGTGCTTGCCCTCGTATGTAGTTATCACCGACTTGAGGTCGTTAGAAGCCCTCTCAACGTGTTTACGTACGTTGCAGCCTGGGCTCGTGCACTTGTAGTAGCTCCTGCATCAGATTAACCAAAAAGATCGTTTAAAGTCCTGAGCTTTCTTAGGGATAGCTACAGAACTACAAAAAGTTTGGTTCTTTTAAAATTACAAAAGGCCCCCATTGGTATTACAAATTTTCAAATATGCCCTTTTACGGTTTGGTATCATTAAAAAAATCGATGTTTCAAAATCAGGCCGTCCTTAATTCATTAATCTATTTGATCCAGATTCACGGAATAACACTTATGCAATGAGTAGTAACAAATGAACAACAGATTATAGACCTCGGATTTGGATTTCCTTTGACGACTTTCTGCCCATACTTGCGCCAACGATACCCATCATCGAGAATATCCACCTCGCTGGTCGTTTGGACCACAACTCGTGGCTCGCTTATGGCTCTTGTAGCCCCACTGATCTCCGAAGCATATGTCTCAATTCTCCTATAATAGTAATAAAAATAAAAAACATGAATCATGTTAACTACATTTAGCGAAAAAATAAAATCAAAACCTTCTCTTCGACTCCGATTCATCTCCTTCCCCATCATAACCCAATGCCAAACTTCCATGCGCCACGCGATCATCTTCCCCACCACCACCACCATCCCCGTCGTTCGAGAAAGTACAAGACCCCTCCACAACATCGATAGCTTCATACCGGGACCCACCATTGCTGCTGCATTCTTGGACTGACCAAGCATGATCCCCATCACCGCCCGTCCCAATCTGTTCGGACTCGAGAAGCGGCAGTACTTCGCCAGATCCATTCGGAGGCCCGAGCAGCGAAGGCGAAGACCTTCGGCTGGGCGGGGGTTTTGAGTGGTTGTGGCCCCCCTTGTAGATGATCTCAGTGATGTGGCCCTCATAGGAACGTTCGACCTTCTTCTTGACGGGACAATTGGGATGCGTGCACTTGTAGTAGCTCCGGGGGTACTCACTCCCTTTGACCTGTTTCTGACCATACTTTCTCCAGTTATAGCCATCTTCCTCGGCTTGGCCACTGCTCTTTTGATCCCCGTCATCCTCACGAGGCTCGTCAAGAGACGGGGAGTTTTCTGCCTGTGTGTCCGAGGTTTGAGTCTTTGAAGGTTCTATACTTCGATAAAGACGTGAAGTGTCTGGATAAGTGGAAATGCCGAAAGTAGGAAACGGCTGTGGAGCATAACCAGAAGCATGTACCTGGTCAATTGAGAGAGCAAATGCATTATAAAGTTCACAAACAAAGAAGGGTGTTTAGTGTTATAGTTATAGATATCAAATGGCCATAATACGCTTTCTATTGAAAAAAACTCCATATTATGAATTATTAAAGATTGGATTAATGATGGAAAAGTGGGATTTAATTCTTTTTGGAATTGAGGAAGTGAAGGATATAGAATGATGCGAATTATTTTCTAAAATGTGAAAAATAGAATGGAGAAGAGGGACTATTACTAAAGACGATTACAAAATCTACAGCTGAATCTGATACAGTAAAGAACCCAACTATCTTCTAGAATGACAAATTGAAAATTGCCCCATTGAAGTTGGCATTTTCATAACAGCCACCCCTCAACTGAGGGTGCAATTTGTAAGTGAGAAACAAACGTGAGGGGTGTTTATGCAATTCTAAAAGAAAGTGTTTTCTGTTTTTTCTTGCAATAGTGGATATACACATGGATAAAGGAGCACTTAGAGAGAAAGAGCAATGAATTTACTTCATTTGACGGATTAAAATTATGTGTTGATCCAGATTCCGGTATGGGCTTGAATACAAATGACGTGCCATCTTCAAAGGTATTATCCTTGAATTTATCATAATCATCTGATATCAATGTAGATTTTCTATGGTTACCACTTGGGCCGAATAAAAATTTCCCAGTTGTAGGAGATGGTTGAGCCTGCACAAGACACGATTTCACATCCAACACATAATTATCATCAAAGTATCAAACTACTAAAAATTATAGCAACCTTTTTCACAGAAGATCGGTTGCTTTTAACTCAACCAAAATTATGAATTAATTCAAATTTAACATTTCATCCCTTCCGGAAAAAGGGAAACAACAAACTGTGGTGTTTATGATTATCACACTAAAAGCCACACCTAAGGTTTTGCGTAGTTACAAACCTCGAGCAGATATTTTTGTAATTATAAAAGACTAGACTTTATTCATCACAAGGGTGGATTACTAAAAACATGAGAGGGATTTATATGTAATTTTAAAAGCTGAGTGTTTCTTTGTAATTAAACTAAATTTTAGTTGCTTTTGTAAATAGCTTTCATCACAATCCTAAAGCTACCAAAATCACGAAATATGACTGACTCTTCTGTGTTCTACGAAACACTCACCAGTGAATTAGTGAGGAAAACGGGAGAATCTAGCAGAGTCGTCGGGCTAAGCCCAGGTGGGATCGTCAAATACGGAGACCGAACTTCTTGGTCTTTAGAAATATCACCATGTCTAATGCTCTCTGTATTTAACCTTGGAGCAGTAAACCCGGCTCTGGCTGCCCTTCTTTCCATAAGGCCCCCAAAGGAGCTCGTTTTAGGCTCATTGACTTGTGTGCCAGCTTCGGTTAAAGAATCTTGTCCTTCGGGCCCTTGAAAATAGTGGTGGCTTTTATTTTCACTAATCGAGCTGGTTGACGACCGTATGAGAGTGTCATCATTGTTTATGGATGAAAGAAAGGCCCGCGGGCTTGGGCTCGGATGCATCCAATCTCCCATAGTAGCAACATGATCATCAAAACCACTCATGAGCCACTTTTATCTTTTTTCCTTTTTTTTCTTGGACCTACATGGAAAATAATACACTCAATCAATCAAGATGCAGGATGCAGAGACTGAAAGTATATACGATTCCGGGTGGTTTCTGTTCGACTTTCTCTGATCACAATTAACGATGGAACCCGAGGTTTTTTTGTCCATGTACAATAACAACAACAACAAAACAGCAACATTATTGCAACTAACAGGACCACTAAACAAAATCATGAAATTAAAAATGAAGTTAACAGAGCAGATTCACAAATGTTTTTTTTTTCAATTTTATTTTCTAAATAAAAAACATGAAGCCAAATCACAAGCCAAACTACAGAAAAAGATTCAGCAATCACAAATCAGACATTCTAGTAAACCCACGCCTCGTGTATTGTCCAAGCTCAGCACAGAGGATGATTATCCATTAAAGACCCAGCCTTTACACAGTAAATACACATACAAACCAAGATCTAACAAAAAAAAATAAAAAAATCAAACGTAAGACTTTAATTAAAATCATTGGCAAATGATAAAGGGGGCGAGTAATTAATCAGTACCTGAAACTCGATTAGTCTCAGCTTTGATTTTTCGTGGTAGGGAAAAAAAAGATGGAGTAAAATCTGAATCACCTCACCTTCTTCGTTTGTTTCTGTTTCAGGAGCTGAGATGGGAAAACATTTTGTGGGGTTTGTTAGTGAGTTGCGGCTTTTTGTTGGGTCTTTTTGTAATTTAGAGAAGAATCATTTTAATTTTATTTAAATAAAATGCTTAATTTTAAAGAGTGAAGTATATTTAATTTTCCGAGTGTGCCCTTTTTTATGGGAATTTTCACATGTTTGACCGGTCAACGAGACGCCGCCACGTAGATCACTTTATGATTTGTATCATGGTCATGGAGGAAAAGAAGTGCGACCACTTGCACTCAAAATATGTTTAAAACATCAATTTTCTTTCAATGTAAATAAATAATTTGATGTACTATATCATATTCACGGTGTTATTTTACTTTTCATAATGTCTAATATCAATATCATCCTCACGATTGTTTAAAACTATACTCCCTCTAGTTCAATAAACATGCAAAATTTTTGTGGGTAAAAAAATTAAAAAAATTATAATTTTTTACTTTTTGATTAAAAAGTAAATGGTAAAAATGTACTATAAAGTAGTTGTGAGTAAAGTTTAAAAAGTTGGTAGATAAAGTAAAGGTAAAATAGTATTTTAAAGTGAAAAAATTAAAAAATTTATTTCATTTTTTGTAGTGTATCAATATTGTGACACACCTGAAAAAGAAAAGTGTTGCAATTTGTATGGGAGTGATGAAGTATTATTTATATTCTTTCATTTAAAAAGATACAGTAACTATTGTATATCTTTTATATTTTCACTTATTTTTTAAAACAATTCTCTCAATTAATTACTTTATTAATTTAGAATTACATTTTTACATTCAACTTTTTAGTCAAAAAAGTCAATGACACAATAGTTTCTTAATCTTTGTATAGGATCACACGTTCTTAATCTTCGTGTCCGTCCAATCAATCTATGGTGTTCGTCTAATCCATCTATCGTAATTGTACACCAAAATCTAAATTAAATATAAAATATATTTATTTTAAAAATGAATAATCATAATTGAACAATTAAAAATTATCATTCTTAAACTCATTCTGGAGTAAAAATATAAATTATCATTTACTAAGATATTCATTATATATCAAAGTAATCTTCATTAAAAATACACTATAATAAATAATATGTGTACAATACTCCATACACTATGTTCACGATAGAAATTGCCGTGTCCGATCACGGCAATTTCTACCGTGATATTACGTGTACAGAGTATTGTACACATAATATTCATTATAGTTTATTTTTAAAGAAGATTATGTTGATATATAATGAATATTTTAGTATATGATAATTTATATTTTATACAATGATAATTTTAAGAATGATGATTTTTTTATTGTTCAATAATGATTATTTGTTTTTATAATGAATATCTTTGATATTTTAACTGCAATTTGGTATATAATGTATCATACACATATAGGTGTACGATAGAGGAATTGGTTGACTGTTACAGGACAAAATAAGTTTTTAATTTAAAAAATAAATGAATACTGAATAGTATTGCTCCTTTTGTCCCACAATTTTTTTCATTTTTTTTTAAATTTGCGAATAAATTGAAAAACAGTACTTGTGGCCTGTGTGACACATATTACGTATTACGTATACTACGTAATACTGGAATAGTATTACTTATAATTAGGGGTGGACACGAGCCGGGTCGAGTCCATACCGAACTCGCGGTCCGAGCCTAGTTTTCGAGCTTTTTCGAACCAAATTTTAAATAATCAAAATAATTTTTTTAAATAAAAAAAGAATTATTAAAAAATTACTATAAAATATACAATGTTTAATATTATTAATATAAAAGTATAAAATTTAAGTTTTAAATTCAAAATTGAAAATTAAAATAAAAAAATAATATAAAAATATACTATTTATTAAAATATAAATTGAAAAAATAACAAAAATTAAAAGGGAAAAATGGCAATAAGGCCAATTTTCAACATTTTTTCGTCAATAAGGCTTTTGAGAAATTACGCGTGTCATTTAGGCCGATTAAAATATATAAAGACAAAACTATCCCTTCCCCTTTTTCTCCCCGTTCGCTTGGTGTACGCAAACACAGAAACATGAATCCCTAATCTTTGTGCTCATCTCTCCCGGCCGATTTCAGCACGCCAACGCCGCGAGGCCCGACGACGACGACCTCAACATCGCCCGCGAGCTACTCCTCCTCCTCGTCGAATACATCCTCGTCACAATGACGAGGTCGTTGACGAGACCGAAATTTATTCTCCCGATCAGATTGAGCTTCGAGAATCTTTGAGAAAGCTGTTGATCGATCGAGAGGCTCCATCGACCACCACAGCACGGTGCCCTACCTCGGGGACCACCTCGCATCGAGCGGCGGGCGACGGCAGCGACGGCGCTAGGGTTGCCAAATTCCCCAAATTGAGGATGTTCATCGTGTCCAGCTTCACTTCTCCATTCCCCTGACTCCTCGGCTGCATTTTTTTAACGAGCTTCCGATTCGATCAGGTGACACACACTTTTTCTTCTCTCTAAAATTGTTCGCATTTTCATACGATTAGCTGATTTTGAATTGTTGTTCGATTCTTTCACGATTACATTATCAGATGCTTTCGATTTCTAATCTTTCATTTTATTTATTCATTTATTTATTTTCATTTCTGGAATTAGCTGTTAATGGACCTTCTTCGTGATGTGAATTGCTGATAATTTTATGTACTGTGTAAGAAATAATCACAAATATGATGATATATATTGTGTTAGAGGAAAATTGAAGGGTGTATTTTCCCTTTATGTTTTTTTCGTTGTGATTCCATTATTACTAAATCGAATGTGGGCTTTGGAGCTTCAGACGCTCAACTTTTCTGGTAGCTTTTCCGATTTTGGTTTAGAAAATAAACATTTGAACGCGATGATATGTACCACGAATGTTTCGTTTCAATGTGTAAAAGTTGTGCTATGATCATATCATTTTTCAATTCGACCAGGAGGAGAAGGGTCTTCTCGAGCAGTATCGGATCCAGGATGTGATTGACATGGAGTTTCAATAAATATATTCGTGTGCTTATGAGTATTTTGTTGATAAATCGATGTGTGTGTTTATGGTGCATCCCTTTTAATAATGACATTGAAATGTTTTTTTATGGTTGACTTGGATCATTATAACGTGTCTAATATCCTTCTCTAACGTAGCGCTTCATAAAATAGATTTCTAAATAGTATTTTCTTAGATGGAACTGCACTTGCCATTTTGTTTGCTTCTAGTAGATGTATAACTAATTACAAAATTTTCAGAAAGTAAGATTGGTCTGAAATAGCTGTTCTTCTAAAACTTAAATGAGATATTGCTCATTGTTTGGAGTGAATGAATACAAAAACTAATTTGAATCTTTTATCGCAGCCTTTGGGGAGGCTCGGTACTGAGCTGCCGTCGACCTTCCGCCGAACGTCGTTCGTCTCAGCCTTTTGAGTGTATTAAAGTAATATGTAATTTCAGTTTTTTATGAAGTGTCATTTTTTCCCGTTTCTCGCAGATAATTGCCGATGTTCCAACTGTCGGAGGACGGTTAATGCTTGTGGATATAGCGGGTTCTGAAAATATAGAACAAGCTGGTTAGATTGGTTTTGAAGCTAAGATGCAGGTACACTTTATTTTTTCAGCTCGATTGTTTTTAGGTTTATTGGTAATCACCTTCGTGTTTTTACTTCAGACGACTAAGATCAATCAAGACAATATTGCGCT
>JACOMQ010016852.1:0-10493 GCA_014843705.1 Euphrasia arctica | reverse complement strand
GAACAAATGGTTTGTACCGCCTTTAGAGCGGCAGCAGACACTCTTAATCAGACTTCGTTTGGTGAACTAAAGCAGATGACCACAAAAATTGCACAAATATATCTCACTATGGGATCCGTGTTAAAATATTTGCAATGTAGGAATATCTTTATTTTTTGTAATTTATTACGTATATAGTGGTTTAGGATTTTCATCAACTCTTGGTAGTTTCTATTTCAGTGCATAAAACAAGCAGTGATGGTGATGATATTGAAGACCTCCTACGGCTGTGTTCTACTTTCATGCACATTGAGAATTTGATTCTACTTGCAGCGTCGATTAATAGCAAATTTTCACAATCACCGCACCTTGCACAATCAATTTTCAGTGATTGCTATGAATTTTATCAGCCGAATATGGGGATAGGCTCTGCTCAAGGTGTTACCAAGAAGGTAAGGTTCCACTATGCCATTTTTCTTTGGAAATGTCTTTTGATACTAAACTATAACCTTGCTATGTCAGGAATTTAACAAAAAGCAACGAGTAAGGTCCCATGACAAGAGCCTGATCATCAACATGTTCACCCCCCCGACCGCAAACCAGTCATGGAGGAAAGTGTTGACCATGGGAAATCTCCTTAATGGCCATGAGCCCATCTTGAGGGAGATTATATTCTCTAAGCGCGACCGTGTGAGTGAAAGCTACTATGCTGCTTCTACTCATAAGCTCGATCAACAGGAAATCGAAACTCACAGAATGTATGTGTGTGGAACATCAAATGATCTTAGGGTTGCACTTGCTGTTACTTCATTCGATTAAAAGTACTCTTGTAGACACTCGGAATGTTAGCGATTTGAGCTCTTACGTTGACATTATTAAAAAGCCACAAATTTAAAAGAATTCAACTTGCCATTTATATACAATCTTCATAAGGTGTAAATGTCTTAGGATTTCAGTATACCCCAAGCACTAGTTTATTCAAGTTGTTTCATACAAATGACCGGAGATTTCTAAGGAGTTGGTACAATATTGTGTACTTGCGGATAGGGATGCTCTGTTTACCATTTGGATTTTTTTATAATGTAAAATCTCATCAATCAAAGTGAAAAAAAATTATACTATTGTTGCCCCAGGAGCATACACGAGTGGTAAAGTCGGTGGTGATGTGGGTGTAATTTTTTGACGACGCAAAGTTCGACATCGGGTGAGACAAATTTTCATTTAAATTAATAATGTTTGTCCTGAGTGAGACTTGTTGGTTCTTTCACACACGTGTTTGCTACTCGAACACATGCCTCGATTTACATCATATTCGATCGAAGAACTAATCGGGTGGTGGTGAAGTTTCTTGCCTCTACTTCTTATAAAAAAAATTATACAGTACTATTGTTAATTGTCATTTGTACTTTATTTCAAAAGAGAAAAAAGCAAAAAAATGTCGGTTTATTTTTAATCTTCAAACCATGAAAAAATACAAAATTCAGTCAAATTTAATAAAAAAAATATTTTTTGCAGGAAAGTGTCATGTGAGCGTTCATTTTAATTTGAAGGTTTTCGGCGACAAAAAAAGACTTAGCGGATACGTGTAATTTTCTTATTGACTCGACGCTAAGAAATTATAAAAATCCACATGTGTTAGCTTTTAACGAAGCTCTTGATGTCACTTGAACGTGATCGACGAGATATAGTACGAATAAACAAGAACCGAAAATGAAATTAACCATAAAAGAAAACAATGAATTTACGTGAAACTCAAGAAGGAAAAAATTACGAGAGAAACGACAAAAACTTTCACTATAATATATTGCTCATGAGATAAAGATGAAAAGAGATGACAAATTGTCTTAAAACTAATTAATAGCATTAAAATAAGGTTAATTTTGATTTTTTATTATTATTAATGAATGTGCAGAATGATACAAATATATAGAATAGGAAGAAGTATGTATATTATAACTTACCTCTAATTCTAAAACTTTTATGTATAAATATATTTTTAAAATATATATAATATTTTTCACTGTAAAAGATAACATTACTTAATAATAAAATCAATTAATATTAATTTTTATTTAATTAGAATTAATAACATTACTTAATAATAAAATCAATTAATATTAATTTTTATTTAATTAGAATTAATTTAATGTTAGATATTTGATCTATTTTAGCCCTTAAGGTCCAGTAGCCCGCTTTTGATTAGGTTAAGTTACATATTTTTAAGCTCATAAAAAATCGAATCCGACCCGATCTGAAAAGAAACTGTGGCTAACAACAATTTTAATATTAAAATATTCGATTCATTTACAATTATATAATGATTGCGAAAAGCATCTTTTTTTGAATTTTTTCAAATAAATTAGAACTATTTTTTATTATAATTTCTAGAATTGATTAGAAATTACTTCTAAAATCAAAAGTATTAATGAAATTAAAAAAATGATATTTAATTAAGTGAAAAATATTATATTAATAACCACCAAAATATTTTTTAATGATTTTAATGGACATGTTTATAAATATATATATATATATATATATATATATATATATATATATATATATATATAAGAGAGAGAGAGAGAGAGAGAGAGAGAGAGAGAGAGAGAGAGAGAGAGAGAGAGAGAGAGAGAGAGTTTTCCTAAGGAATAGAAAATGGAAATCAAACAAATTTTGCTTAAGAATAGGACATAAAAAAGATCCATGGGATTTCTTTAGTAAAAGTAAAACTAGTTATAAAAAAATTAATTATAATTGTTTAGTTTTTACAATAAAGGTATTATAGTCTTTGTATAATTTAAAATTACCCTTTAATATAATTAAAAACAATTTAGAACCCTATTTTTTACAAAATAAAAAATATAGAGTTCATTTTTTGAAAGAAAAAAACATGGGAGGTTTTCATAATAAATAAAACCAATAAATCCCTTTTCCCAATAATATTTTAAATTTATTTTATTATACGTAAAAAATTAATGTTTCAATTATTTGCATAATTGATGCAAAAACTAATTTGTAATAAAAAGCAATTAATTAAATATTTTTGTTTAAAATTATAGTACTAACAAGGCACCATGTCCATGCCGAAAACCGAGCTTGCTCGTGGGGGCGTGTTAAATATCCCACATCGGTTGGAATAAGGTCCTAAAACTCAAATATAAGTTGGATTACCTTATCACCTTAAGTTGGAAGACCCTTATCACCTTAACAAGACATTTTTTTTTTTGTCTTTGTAACTAGTTTTACTAAGAATAGAAATGCAAGTCAAACAAATTTTGCTGAAACTTCTTCGTTCTCGCCTCTCGGGCCTGAATAGCTTCTCTTGATGGCGACCTCGCGTCCGTTCAGCTGTCCGTTGCTGTTGTTGCCCCTGCAGATTACGAACCCTAGGATGTCGTTTCCACAGGCGTCGCGGTCGCTGATGTGGATTTCCGTCATCGACGAGTTCCCGAACCCGGATTCGATTGAATTTGGGGACGCGCCTCCCCAACAGAGGACGCGGCTGTCATCCACCTTTTCATTTAATTTATCTTTTTTTTTAATTCACAGTTTTAATACCATATTTCTTTGATTTTTTTCTTTTTTTTAATCCATAATACTCGTATTACTCTATTGTTTTTTTTTTAATTTGTTGTTGACCAATAAGATGTGACACGTGGCACTGAAATAGCATTTATCGCGGGCTTTCAAAACTTGACATTCACATTAGCACATTTCGACGAAAATTGAATTTATCGTAAAAAAATGACTAAAAAACCAACATATTTGAAACGAAATTTAGAAAGTGGGTTTCTGTTTGACTAAATCGAAAAAAAATTACATTTATGAGATCAATTTTTTTTTTTTTTTAATCTCAAATAAATATATGTAGTATTGAGTAATAAATGCTCAAATATTTCGATGTCCTATTCTAAAGCAAAATTTGTTTGATTTACATTTTCTATTCCTTAGGAAAACTCTCTCTCTCTCTCTTAAATAAACTAAATTAATTTACTCAAATTATTAAATCATAGCTTATTCATTTACCCTTTCATCTCTCATCATCTTCTTGTACGTAACTGAATAATTAAGCTTAGAAATAATTTGTATTTTCAATTTGTGATTTTTGTAATTACGTACCGATCATTCATCGTTGATTTATTAAACAGTGAATCGGAAGAAGTGTATCACATTATTCAAGCAATTAAAGAACAACTCTTGTGATTATATCACGTTCAGAGTACGTACATACGTATGATTGTACATTTTCAATAGTGGTAACTTCTTAATTCATTCTTTGAACATAAAACATACAATTATTTTTGTCGAATTAAATTTTTTACAGGTGATAACGAAGGATGTTGAGAAGTATTGTGCCACACCATACAAAGGAGTCATTTTGCCACACTCTAGTTGTGATATTATAGAGAGAAAAATTTTGTTGGTCCCTCAAAAGTGGTCAAGTCTCGATTTGGTACACTAAAAGGAGTCGATTTCAATTTAGTCCCTTAAACCACTAAAATGTAATTAATTTAGTCCAATTTGATCGGAAAATTCAAATTTTCGCCGGAAAAATGAAACGTGGATTTTTTCAGGCTAACTTTGCTGATTAGGCGCCACATGGATCTGCCACGTGGGCATAAGCTTGACCGATTTGGTCCACTAAAAAGTATCGATTTCAATTTAGTCCTTTAAATCACAAAAAAGAAAATCAATTTAATCCAATTTGATTAGAAAATTCAATTTTTCATATACAAAGAGAATTGAAGATGTTTTTTTTCTATCAAATGAAGGGAGTTCAACCAACTACTACAATCGACCATATTGTCAATATATACTATTTGTTTTGGGTACATTTATATATAATTTAAAAAATACTCCAAAATTTTAAATTTAAAAATAAAATAAATTTTTATTAATTAATTATTATTAAAATTTATTGGAAAATTGAGTGAGACAAGACATGCAAAATCATTTGTACAAAATATATATTGAGAAAAATTATACTCCCTCCGGCCATTAATAGATGTCATACTTTGCTGAAAACGGAGTTTAAGAAAATTGTTATTTTTTAATTTTTTAATTAAAAAGTAAAGAGTGAAAATATATTTTAAAAGTGAAAAGTAAAGTAATTGTGAGTTAGTTTAAAAAGTAGGTGGGGTAAATTAAAATAAAATTGTATATTAAAATGAAAAAGTTAGAATAATTATTTCCTTTTTTGGAGTGTGTCAACTATTGTTGGACACCCCTAAAAAAAAAGTATGTCAAGTGTCTTTGGACCGAGGGAGTACTACATTTGTCCCAGAGCAATGATCACATTTCTTTCACAAATTACAAATAAAGTGTGACCATAAAAATAAGAAAAAGGGATTATGTAGGAGAGGAGCTCTGGAAGCTCTCAACCCTTACCCAATTTCTGAGACCCATTACAAAAAAATGGAATTCGTTGATGGCTTGTCGTTCGTATGGATTTCTTTACAGACTTGATGATGAAAATGATGACGACTTTGCTTACTGGTCGGCTGTCATCAAATTCCTATTTTTTTATAATGATCGATCTATTCCCATTTGTAATATAAATTTATTGTGTGAGTCGAGTGATCGAACCCGTATCCAGGATAATCGACCCAAAACAAGTTGGTTAACTCATCTCATTTGAATGAAAAGAAAATGTTTGTTCTTTCCTATATTAATATCTTTTTTCTGGTAAAAAATTAAATTTTCTGATCAAATTGGACTAAATTGACTTTTTATGTGATTTAAGAGACTAAATTGAAACAAATTTCGTTTAGTTGACCAAATCGGTCAAACTGATGGCACGTGGCAGAGCCACGTGGCGCCTAATGAGCAAAGTTAGCCTGGAAAAAATTCACGTGTCATTTTTCCGGCGAAAATTTGAATTTTCCGATCAAATTGGACTAAATTGACTACATTTTTATAATTTAAAGGACTAAATTGAAACCGACTCCTTTTAGTGGACCAAATCGAGACTTGACCCCTTTTGAGGGATCAACAAAATTTTTCTCTCTGATATTATATGTCTCTATCTCCCTCCCTCTATTATGCTCCCTTTTTTTTTTTACCCTTTTTCGACTCCAATCTTTAATTTAATTATCAAATCACAAAATGTTATGTGTATGATCCGGTTTCGTCATCTTGTTTTTTTGATCAGTTGCAATGCATGAAGAATGGGATCAGTATCTATTGTACAAATTTATCATAGAGGACATGGTGGTTCATCCTAAATCTACGGTTAATGATATTAATGACCAAATGGTAAATTTAAATTTCTTAATATAACTCTACGGTTAATGATATTAATGACCAAATGGTAAATTTATACTAGTTTGACGTAGCGTTGAAAGATCGACCATCATGGATAGAGCTAAAAAATTCGAATTTTCCACTTCGGTATGTATGTACTTTTTTTTTTGGCTATGCGATAGTGTTTATTGATTTTTATTCATTCTAATATTATCATATATGTGCAGTATTTTTAGCATCACAGGTATTTTGTATTACATCACACGATACACTTATTATTGGAAGTCGAAAATTGTCACCGCATTTGGTGGTGATGGGTCGCTCAATACAGAACGAGTTGGGGTCAAGATCCACACTGAGAGAAAAGACACTTTGAAGAATGGAGGCCAAAAGAGAAACTCGTTGTTCATATGGTGCAAGAAGATTGTGGAAATAACTAGTGGACAAGAACTTAATATATAGTTAATACACTAAAATATGCTCACATTTTCCATATTAAGTCAATGTTATATTGCTATATAAATTTTTAAGCGTTTAGTGGTACGGTATTTACATTCATGTTGATCACAGGAAGTAATTCTAAAAAAGAGTTTCAAAACACAGACGAGTGATATATAGAACTAAGAACACGTTTTGATATGAATGCAACTCTTAACGACACATTTTCGATCCTCAAGTGAGAAATGTGAGATGATTTTTTTTATTGAAATATTAAAAAATTATTCACAACCCTCGATTTACATTTCATTCGATTGAAGAGTCGAGTGAGATAGAATTTTTCGTCTATCCACTTTATTAAAAAAAATTAAATAATCAATCAATTCAAAATCAAATGTAATAAATAAAAGTATAAAAAAATAGAAGTAATAAATAAAAATATAAAAAATGGAATTTACTTGGTGAACATGAAGGGGATGAGATGACACAAATACAATAATATTAATATAACTTACCGTTAACCTGCAAAACAAAATTAATGAATTAGGGAATCTGCGAAAAAATCATAATTAATACATAAAATTAAAAAAATCGAGGAAAAAAAAGAATTAATAGAAGAACGTATACATGTAAATCGATTCAATGTTAAAAAAATAAAAAAAGACATATAAAATCAGATTAGAGCAAGAGAAAATAATATACCTAAAAAGTTTGATCAATTTTTTTTTAACTCCGGTCCGGTAGATTAAAAAATATGAGGAGATCGATTTTTATAAGATACGATTAATTGAAATTAAATTAATATTAATGAAATAAAAAAATTGATAAGAGAAATAGAAAAATATATATTTAAAAAATATATAAAAGCATACACGAAAATTATATAAGAAGACGCTTCTTTAAAGAAGGTGCAAGGTAAAAGGAAATTATATAAGAAGACGCTTCTTTCTCATTTATTTATGAAAGCATAGTGCCGGAAATTGAGTAACCTCGTAGGCGAGGACATCTGAATTATTTTTCAGAATATCAAAATTTTATTTCGTGGAATATGTATAACATTTAATATTGGCATCATAACAACATTTTGCTTATGCTGTTCTTGACATGTAATTTGCAGAACATGGCGAACTGCCCACAAAATGAAGTTAGCGAGAGGACCACTTGAAAGCGGTGCACCTGAAAATGATAATTTGCGTATTAAGAAATACATTGCAAAGTACACAATTAATCCTTCTATAGCTTGTGGATTTTCCTAGCATGTTGGGTCAGTTGAAGTAAAATAACATTAACTAATCCTTATGGTGCTTGATATATAAACATATATTCTTTGGAGTGAAAGATTATAATCCTTGATTAATAAAATGAATCACCTAGTCTATATATACACAGTAAGGTGAGCTATTCTAGGAACAACATCAATCACATTTAATCTACTTAATTACATAGAATAATATCTTATTAAATATATTATTCTAACACTCCCCCTCAGTCGAAACGGAAGGTTTACGAACGTTGAGACTGTCCCGGAAATCTTCAAAGAGGACTAGAGGTAGCCCTTTTGTAAATATATCGGCAATCTGATGTCGGGACGGAACATGTAAGACGCGCACATCTCCTCGAGCAACTTTTTCTCGAACAAAATGAATATCCATCTCGATATGCTTAGTGCGTTGGTGTTGAACCGGATTTCCAGATAAGTATATCGCACTTACATTGTCACAGTACACTAGAGTGGCTTTCGATATTGGACAATGTAGTTCTAAGAGAAGATTCCGAAGCCAACATGATTCAGATACAACATTAGCGACTCCACGATACTCAGCCTCGGCACTCGAGCGTGATAAGGTAGCTTGTCGTTTTGCAGACCATGACACCAGATTATCTCCAAGAAACACACAATAGCCTGACGTCGAACGACGTGTATCTGGACACCCTCCCCAATCCGCATCAGTATATGATATTAGAGAGGAAGTCGAAGAAGGATACAGAGATAAACCATAATCAAGAGTACCCTGTATATATCGCACTATACGCTTAAGTGCAAGCATATGTTCATCTCGAGGATCGTGCATGAACAAACAAACCTGCTGTACCGCATACGTTATATCGGGTCTCGTAAAAGTGAGATACTGAAGAGCCCCTGCAAGACTGCGATAATGAGTGGCATCAGAATAAGCGGGAGACGCCTGCGCACTCATCTTGGGTTTCGTATCCACGGGCGTTGATGATGGTTTGCACGAAGACATTCCTGCCCGCTCGATAATCTCAGACGCATACTTTCGTTGAGATAAAAATAAGCCCTCCTTATGTCGAGAGACTGCAATCCCTAAGAAGTAATGTAGGGGACCCAAATCCTTCATTGCAAACTCAGAGCTGAGAAGAGAAATAATTGACCTGCGTAGAGCCTCAGAACTTGCAGTCAATATAATATCATCCACGTATAACAACAAATAAGCCATATCTTTACCCCTGCGGTAAATGAAAAGAGAATTGTCCACCGTGCTTTGAGAAAAACCAATCGAGTAAATATAATGTGCAAATCGTTGGTACCAAGCGCGAGGTGCTTGCTTGAGCCCGTACAACGACTTCTTCAATAAACAAACATGATCTGGAAACCTACGATCCCGGAAACCCAACGGCTGATGCATGTATACCGTCTCTTTAAGTTCTCCATGTAGGAATGCATTCTTTACGTCAAGTTGGTGAATGGACCAAGCTTTAGACAAAGCCAAACTAAGAACCGTGCGAATGGTAGCAGGTTTAACCACTGGACTAAACGTGTCACCACAATCTACCCCAACTTTCTGAGTTTTTCCATCACCTACAAGACGGGCTTTATGCCGCTCAAAAGAACCATCAGAATTTTCTTTATGGGCAAAAACCCACAAAGATCGAATAACATTCACACCAGGGGGGCGGGGTACTAATTCCCAAGTCCCATTTTCAATTAGAGCAGTATACTCATCGGTCATAGCCATTTTCCAATTAGGGTCTTTAAGTCCTAACACAGGATTACACGGTATAGGAGATTTAGTGGAGCTGGAATGAAGACCAAAATGCTTTTTGGGCACTTTAATACCATTTTGACTACGAGTGACGGGTCGAGAAGGAGGGACTGGGACCAATGGATTTGGATGAGTTATGTGACCCAACTGGGCCACAGTGGGCGGCCCAGCAGAAGAATCAAGCAGACGACCAGGAGAGGATGGGCCTGATCGTGGGCGTGATTGGACTGGACTGTGGGTTGAGTCAAGGCACCCAGGTGTAGGCCGCTGATTTTGGAAAACTGGTGGAGGTGGGCGTGTTGTATTTGGATCTGGGGATTGAATGTTGGGGAATGGGCTAACTCGTGAAGGGTTCATTGGAGCTGAATCAGAAGCTGCCTCATTTGAGGTGGTGGCCCAATAATCCAACATATATCGATTCGGTTCCAAGAACGTATAATCAAAACTTGTAGGTTCATATATATGTGAAAAAGGAAATTGTGTTTCATCAAAGAGGACATGACGACTAATGATGATTTTTCTAGACGACAAATCATAACATTTATATCCACGATGTTTCAACGGATATCCTAAGAAAACACATGGTGTTGAACGAGCCTGAAGTTTATTTATAGTTTGAGGTGGAAACAACGGATAACACAAACACCCAAATATTCGAAGGTGAGAAAAAGATGGATTTTTGCAATATAGGATATTGAGTGGAGCTTGGGAGGAAAGTAATTTACTTGGAAGGATGTTAAGTAAGTAAGTTGCCATGCCTAAAGCGTGGTGCCAAAACGTGGAAGGAATGGATGCACGATGAAGTAATGTACGGACAATATTATTAAT
>JACOMQ010016851.1:0-10494 GCA_014843705.1 Euphrasia arctica | reverse complement strand
CTATCCTCAGCTTTCCAGTCCTCTGAAGTTTGTGATTCTTCTTTCAAATATTTTCCTTTTCGAAGGGAGTCTAACCCAGTCTCAACAAATGTGGACCATTGTTCCCAGTTAGAACTGGAGAGATTAACAGGAATTTTCAATTGATGAGTGGAGAATGGTTGAGATTGAGTGGGAGCACCTGTGTTTGTCTCCATTAAAAAAAATATAAGAGAGAAAGGTACAGAGAGATTGCAGCGGATGATCAAATCGGATTGCAGCGTATGAGCAGATCGGATGGATTACAGCGGATGCAGCGGATGAGCAGATCGGATTGCAGGATGAGCAGATCGGAGCAAATTGCAATGATCAACGGAGCGGAGCGAACGCTGCCGTGGATCTGATCACGAAACCCTAATTGTCTAGGGCTCAGGAGCCTGAGACGGCTCTGATACCATGTAAATATTGAGAGAAGATTATATTCTGTATATTTCTCTAAACAACATTACATACATATATATAATCAAAGACAAGAAACAAAATAAGGAAAGGAATAAATCAAATATTCACACAGCTAATCCTACTGCTAATAGACAGTTGACTTTCTATCTTTAACACTTTCATGTAGAATCCTTAATGTTGGGTGGATTATTATATTAAAAAAAAGCCTTTTTCTGTATTTTAGACCACAAATAGTATATTTGTCATTATAAGATGGTGATTATAACAGGCATTAAAAAAAATCCCTTTATTTAAAGTGGATTTGTTGCAAGAATACATTAGTGATAGTAAAAATGCATTAAATCAATCACATTGTAGTTATATTTCTTTGGGAAAAGGTATAGTACAATAATTTTGAAATTTTTGTGATATCATTTCTATGTAGAAGGGCTCAATATAATTATAAAACCCTATAATTTCAATTATCCAAATCAAACACAACCCCTAACCTATCACTTAACAGTCAATATTCCTATAAGCATGTCCTTCATTCAAATTAATTTAGTGAGAACTAGCTACAACTACAAATTAACATCTATTTAACATCTTACCAACTGTGTCATTTCAATAGGACCTAACACTGAAATTCTTCCAAATAAACTTCGCACCAGGTTACTCAAACTAAACATTAAAAGTGAACCAACCCAAAAGTCATTTTTATCATGTTCTTAAATTAAACTCAAAAGTACTCACTAAATATATTTTCAAGCCTAGACCAATAAAACCATTTCATTCATTAACGTAATTTTACTTCTCACACAAAAACCAACACAAAACCAAATTCTAAATAGAATAACTAAAATGAAAAATTATTCAATTATAAATAGAAGTATAGAAGGCGACAAGGCATTAGTTCTCTTTAGTGGTAACTTTATCCTTGTTTTTTGGTTTTGGTTTGTGGCTGAAATTCTTCTACAAGTATGATTTCTTATTCTCTTCCCCAGTCTATTATCTATGACTTTGTTTCAGAAATAACAATACAGGACGGAAGTCTTTGTAATATGAACTAGTAAAAGTTTATACTGTAGCATTCTTTAGTTTGCATACTAACTAGCGGAACTCTCAGTAAGTCTTCTAGATAAGAATCCTTTCAGAGTTGGATTGTATAATTTGAAGTTTTAGACAGACAGCAAGCTGTTACCATTGTAAGAGTGTAAGACGTCACCTATCTCCTAATTATCTTATAAATGTTTTCTTACATCAGTTAGGCATACTAGTTGGACGAAATCCCCATAAATATATTGATGAAGTCAACAACTTATTACAGACATAAAAGCAAGACCATCGATGACTTTACAAATAGTACAATGAAAGAAAAACAATCTCCTCACAACCCTCAGTTGCCTTGTTCAGGAGAAATAATATAATTAGTTAGACACATCTATAAGCAAGAGAAAAGAAACCAACAATGCACCATTTTGTTCTTCTCAATAAAATATACAAGGTTAACACAAGATGAAGTCTTACTGGAGAGTTCTTGATTTCTTGGAGAAATTCAGAAAGTGCTGAATCAGCTTGTTGCCTTATTTCGTGGCTAGAATCACTTAGCATATTGAATAAGCCTAAAATTCATCATTAATGGGTATTATGTATCAGCAAAAAACAACGGTAGAGAAAATAAAACCTCAGAGGTTCAGAATACAACACGCACCATCAAGAAAATCTGGGAGAAACCCCAGCATATCAATACCAGGAACACTATCTAGAACAGTAATCCATCCGACCAAAAACTGCCGGACATAAGGATTTAGGACATTCATTCTTTCTCTCAACAAAGGAATAAATTCTACAATGCTGCATCAGTCAAAAGGGTGATGGAGCCTAGTTAAACACAAGGTTGCTAAATTATTTTAAACCAACATGAAATTCAACAAAGCAGATAAGAATCAAAAATAAGGGAACTACCAACCTAAATTGATCACTCTCGGTGACAATGTCCTGCGTTCAGACAATCAAGCAACAGAAATAAAAATTTCTCTTTAACACTAACAAGAATCATTTAATATACCTTTGTGTTCAAAGATAAAAACTATACCTTCACAAGTCTATCTAGGAGATGGGCAGCACTCTGTACATTGGCATCTGAATCTGCTGAGAGCTTACATAGACAATCAAATATCTGGTTGAAGAACACTATAAAATCTCCTCTCACAACCTGCAAAGTACCAATAATGAAGTGCAAAAACATAAAGCGGGAAAGAAGAATAATGCAAGTGATTGCAATCACCTTTGCAATGTTATACAAAGCTTCGCAGGCATAATACCGAACTCTGCCATCTTGATCAGTAAAGGAATTCAAGACAGGTGGAATAATTTGCTGAAATCCCAGAATAAAAAAAAAATGCAGTAACAAAATAAGATATTTTCATGTTCACACCCCATTAAACCACATCAATAATGTGGATGAAAACTGAAAACAATAGACATATATTGCATTATTTCAAATGAATTCTAGAAAACAGATGAAATCCTTCATAAGTAAAGAACAAATGAAATATAAGTTCTACATGGTGATGGTACTGATTCGAAGATGCACTTCAACTTCTATTGCTCAAATCAAGTGTCTTTAGATACAATGTATATCAGTCATTTGAAAGAAAACAAAATTGGGGCCTGCAGAAAATAGAATTGCTCCCTGCTGTGATAATGTTCATACTTAAAAATGAAATAACTAATAAAGTAAATATCCTTAAGAACTACTTTTTCAACTTTACACACAACTAGTCAACTACCCTTACTTTCCCACAACAAAGGACATTTTTACCCTTAATTTATTGGTCAACTTAGGCAATAAAACCATTATTCTTAATCTCCATGTCAGGCTATGAATGTTTCTGTGGCGGAGGGAGTATAATTTTCTATAACATGTCAAGGTGATACTCTTATAAGTTAACTCTCCATGGATAAGATCTGGATTGAGTCAATGACACAATTACTAATTATGTACTCAAACATATATATTTGCACCCATACTTTTGTTTATAGTAATTATGTACTTGTAGTATATACTTACACCCATACTTTTGTTTCGTCATATATAATAGTAGTATCACATAGCCCGAGTTTTGTAGTCATTGATTCATTTTTTGTGACCCTACCAAAATCATAGCTATTTTGTAGTCCTTTAATGGTGCAAGAAAAGTAAACTCCACTTTATGAGGCAGATATAACATTCTGCTCAATGATTGTCAATTCCGTATACATGACTCGTTAAATATGCAGGTATTCTACCTTGTATAGAATAAAAATTACAAAGCAAAAGACATCTAGGAAAAATAAATAGATGGTCGATTTCAAAAACCCGGGACAACAAAGCAATGATCAATTATCCTTCAAAATGAGGGAGGGAATTTCTTACATCAAGATGTTGTGATGCTTCCGAAGTCAAACCAACTGTCGCTGCCGCCAATCCTATCAAACCTCCCTAAAGAAAACGAAGAAGATGAAACGAATCAAGAGAGACAATAGAACATGCAACATTCAAGAACACTCTAGAAATTACAGTTCTAAGACTTCGAAACGTGATTGGCAATACATACTTTCCGATGATTTGCTTGGGGCGAGTACGTATATTCATTCGCCAACAAATTGATCACTGCAGTGATTTTATCGTGCTCCCTTGCCATGGTTAATTGCTTCACTATACCTTCCACCTAGATCCAACAAAACCCACACAAATTAACAGTAAGAAATGTACACCTAAAATGTAAATAAACGGAAGCAGGGCCCCCACTAACATGAGAACCCCAAAAGAGGGATTAACAAGACACGAAATTGCGCACCTCCAGAGCAGCATTTTTCCGCTTCTCGTAGAGCTTGTCGGAGAGATTACGGAGTACCGCTGCCGGAATCACAGATATCGTATCCGCCATGGAAAAACAGCCCCGAAGAAGAAGCTGTTATCCCTTTTTCATCACAATTAGATGAACACTTCACCGAATATACACCAAACTGTAATGGGCTTTTCGATATGCCCTCAATGATCAAGAACAAAAGCAGCAGATCTAATGAGAGTGTGGAAAATTAGGAAAGATCACCAACGAAAATTGTGAGAACGACGATATAAAAGGAAACTTGAAATTTTTGATAGATTTTTGTTTTTTTATTATTTATTTGTTTCCTATTTTTTCAAATATAATTAGGGTTTTTAGATGTGAAAGTATTCAGACATAAATAACAATAAAATTTGATTAGATTTGATAAAAATTGAGTATCGATTTTTTAGATGTGGAAGTATTCAGTCTATAATAACGTAAAACTTAATTACTATATAACTAGTCCTCCTACCCGTGCGATGCACGTGTATTTAATTCAACTTTTTATTACTTCAAGTAGTGCAATTTCTGATTAATACTCCCTCCGGCCATTAATAGATGTCATACTTTCCTGGACACGGAGTTTAAGAAAATTGTTGTTGTTTTATTTTTTAATTGAAAAGTAAGGATTAAAATATATTTTAAAAGTGAAAAGTAAAGTAGTTGTGAGTAAGTTTAAAAAGTAGGTGGGTAAAGTAGAATAAAAATGTATATTAAAATGAAAAAGTTAGAATAATTATTTCCTTTTTTGGGGTGTGTCAACTATTGTTGGACACCCCAAAAAGGAAAGTATGACAACTGTCTTTGGACTGAGGGAGTATTAGATGTATACATTGATAATAGACAAATAAATATGAAATGAATGATCTAATTGAAATAGTGCAATAAAAAAATTACATTTATATTACAAATTCTGGAATACTTCTTTATAGACTAGTTCTATTAATAAGAAGATTACGCTGATCACAAAGCAGAAGCTTCAACCCGGTACTCTAGTCAACACAATGTACAATTAATCGTGTGTAAATACTGGTTTCTTAAAAAATATTCCAACATTTGTCAACGACTGACCTTGACTCTTATTAATAGTCATGGAATAAGATATCATAATCGGAAATTGTCTTCGTTGGAAAGCAAACTGAAATTTGATATCTGAGGGCAAGCAAACTGAAATTTGATATCTGAGTGCGTCAGAGCAATTCGAGTATTAAAAACCATTTCCTCAGAATTATTTCCTCCAAATACTTTCGCGTGGATAATATAATTACCAAGTTGTGTTACAACTATCCTAATACCATTGCATAGTCCGACAGAGACATCCATATTCCGCAATAGCATAACGGAATAAATATCTATAAGTAATGGAAAAGAACTTTAAGCTCAAGAACACTTTGATGTTCATCCTATTTTCCAGATTTCTGGCAACATACAAACTTCGATCTATAACTTGTCCTAACAAATAAATATCTGCTTGGTTCCCTTTCTTATATACCCCCGTTCCAGTAATAGTGTGATTTAGAGAAAAAGGGTCCGAACAAAGTTAATTTGAAATTCTAGAAAAATATTTAATTACATAAACTTCTATTTACTATTATTTTGTACTACAATTCAACTGTTAATGGTATTTATTGTAAAATGGAAAATATCAGTAATTTTTTTTTATTATAATTCAGCGGTTAATAATATTTATTATAAAATTGAAAATATGAGTAATTTAATTTTAAATCAATACTCCAATAAATTATTAATCAACTTTAAGAAAGTTAATTTGATAAGTAAATAAAAATTTAAGAGAGAAGTCTACTTTATTAAAAGTTAAACTATTTGAGTACGCAAATCCTAAATTTACTATTATTACCAACATTTTAATAGAAGATAAATAAGAAATAAAGTGAATAGTATTAATAGAAGATCTTAAACAATAATTTATTTAATAATTTGAATTTTTCAAGTCAATTTTAATATATTTAAGGAGTTTATAAATAAAAATTATATAAAATCAAATCGGTACAATATATTAGGAGATAATAAGCAAAATATAAAGTCATCGAGCTTCGGAGGGAGAAGAATGAGAAGATGCTTGCGGGTGGTCGTGCTGCGAGTTTCTGTTGCGGAGTAATTGCTTCAGTATTCTAATTATCTTAACCTAATTAATCAACCAAAAAACAATTCTAATAAATAATAATAATAATCCCGAAGGTATATGTAAATACGAAGGTATATGTAAATACACATAATATGCAAATAAAAAAAATAAAATCCTAAAAAATTAATGAAAAAATTAGTTTAAACAAAGATACTTATGCAAAAAATACAAATAATAATGTTCATATAATAAAATATTAGATAAATAGTATAATTTAGAAAAAAAGTTCATTAAAAAAATAAAATAAAAATACAAAAATTAAATAGTGACCTGCAAAAATAATATAAGGAGAATTATTAATGATAATGATAATAACAATAATGTATTATCAAAAATGTTAATATATAAATAAATCATAAATTATATTAGAAAAAACTAATTTATCGAGGTTGAGAATTAGTAAAAGATAAGAGTTTTTATAGGAATAAAATTGAATTAAGGTTTCTATAATTTTTGAAAAATAATTGTATAAAAATCGCAAACTATAGAATCAAATACGGATATTTTGGTTGAAAATTTATAATTTAGTTAAGTAATGAAAATAGAATTGGGTAAATTAAATTAAATACAAACTAATTTACCTAATATTAATATGATATAATGATTAAATATTAGTGAACAAAATTATTAATTTAACGATTATTATTTTTTAATAAGTGTGAACACAAATAAATCAAACGGATTATTATTTTTTAATAAATGTGAACACAAATAAATTAAACGGTTAAAATATATGCACATAAGACAAATGTTAAGTGAATTATATTATAAAGATTAAATATAACTACTGTTGGAGTAAGTTACAACAAAAATAAAATTAGAATAAAATTAAATAAAATTATTATAAATTTTATTAAAATAATAATTATGAGTTACATAAAATATTATAAATTACAGTAAATTACGTAAATAACATCATCAAATAAAAGATAAATAAATTATTAACGGAAAATATTATAAACTTATTAGGAAACATAATCAAAAGTTGGTTCCATTTAAAACTTTTGCAATTCAATATTTCGATCTTTCTTCAAGTTGCAAAGTCTTTTACTTATAAATAATTTATAAAATAAACAAAAAAAGTAAGAATTACCAAAGGCTTGAAAAAAAAAACCAATCAAGCCTGAAATAAAAATTACAAAAATTATTATCAAATAAATTGTTATATTTACAATACAATTATAATCAACAAACAATAATATTAAAACTCAAATTCGAATTAGTAAATAATCTGCAAAAAATAAAAAGATTAATGATCAAACAATAATATTAAAACTAAAATTTAAAAAATACTTAGGCTGCAAAAAAAAATATTAATGATTAAACGATATTATTAAAATTAAAATTCGAATTAGTAAAATATACTTACATTTTAAAACTACAAAAAAATAAAAACATTAATTATCAAAAAATAATATTTAAATTAAAATCAAATTAGTAGAAGAATTCTTACCCATTAGTAGAAGAATTTGTGTCATTTATATAGACACAAATTTGAATTATTCATGATTATAGTAATATAAATAGTAGATAATATCAAATTTATTTAGTTGCTTACAATCAGGAGTAGATTACCTTCAATTTCAATATTATTGTTTATATAATATAAATTAATTAATTAACTGGTTAAATATATTAATAAAAAATTAGCAATAGAAATAGTAGATAATATCAAATTTATTTAGTTGCGGAGTAGATTACCTTCAATTCTAATATTATTGCTTATATAATATAAATTAATTAATTAACTGGTTAAATATATTAATAAAAAATGCAGATGTTCTCTCATTATCCCTTAATTAGCTAATTAATTTTAGTACTATAAATAAATAGTAGTATAATAGGATAAACTAATTAAATGAGATAAATAAATGTGATATTTTGAATATTTCAAGTCAATATTTACTATAATTAAGGAGATTATAAATGTAAATTATATTATATAAAGAAATAAATAATTACAAAAATAATTACGCTAATTAATTATCAGTGTGAACACAAATTTAATTTAACGATTCTTGTTTATTAATAGGTGTGAACACAATAATATCTAACGGCTAAAACATATATCATCTAGAACAATTGCTAGATGAATTATATATTATAAGGATTTAGGAAACATTCAAATCATCAATTTTTTTTGTCATAAGATTTTAGCAACATCAATTAATATAAGTTCAAATTTATTTTCCACAAGATTTTAGCAACAACAATTAAGATAAAACATACACCTAGCTAGAGTGTAGGCATTTAGAAACTCAAATTCAAACGCAAGTAATATTCTTACTAATTTAAATAATGGAATTAAGTAAATTAAAAAATATTAATTTGATTTTTACTATTAAATTTATAAATATCATATCAAAAATAATAATAATAAATAATTTAATTAATCATATCACATTTTATAATATTATTGGTGGTGTACAGAAATATAATTTTTTCAAAATTAGTAATACATGAAAGGAAAGTAAACAAAACTCTCCCTCAAATTCTGATGTAATAATTAAAAATTTCTTGAATACAATTATAAAATACTTGCATACATACCACATTACAAATCATCCATACTTATTTACTACCTACAAACACATAACACCTTTAAAGAGAGAAATGTTATGTGTGAAATTCACCTTTAGTGTAATTACATATAGTGAAACTTCTAGATCTTTCACCTATAATTTTTTGATCGATTTTGATTTTCACACATTTCGTTTTTTCGCTTATTGTTTTATTTGCACATTTTTCTATCATTTTTGTACTGTTTGCATTCGCTTCATTTACAACACATTTAAATAAATTTTTTGTTGTCCTATTGAAAGATTTCGAAATATTTTTTAGTTACTTTAAATAATTAAATAATTTACTATAACAACGTAAAACTTAATTACTATATAATTTAGGAAACATTTAAATCATCAAATTTTTTTGCCATAAGATTTTAGCAACATCAATTAATATTAGTTCAAATTTATTTTCCATAAGATTTTAGCAACAACAATTAGGATTAAACATACACTAGCTAGTGTACGCATTTAGAAACTCAAATTAAAACGCAAGGCTTGGAGCAATAACAACGGTGAAGTAAGCCATGACATTTTCCATCTTGAAAGCCCTCCTTCTTGCATGTCTTTGAACATCCACTCCTATAACAAATAATTTTTGATAACTGACTCTTGTAAACACATGTTTTCCTCGTCGTTCCCGTCGGAGATGTGCCAGTTTTCCTCGTCTTTCCCGTCGGGGATGTGCGAAAACCACGTATACGTACTGACCATGCTCCTGTAATATGTATGTATGGTCATAAAGAAAAAAAACATCATAAATAAAGTATAATGTGTATTTGCACACTCGTGATCCTATGATAAAATGAAAAATAATATTTAGAAGTAGGGTACCGTCGATGAAGACAAGCATCAACAGGAACACAACGAGCATTTTTCGGCTGTATGAAGACTTCATATTGATTGATAGCAGGCGAGAGGTGTGTGTCAATATGATGATTTGAACATTGTTGTGAAGAATATGAAATATATATAGTACTATTTACATTGTTATGTTATTGAACAAAAGGGACAATTCTATTTAATTGAAAAGGCTCAAACCTTAGAGGAACACGTTCGAATAATTAAACTCAAATCAGAAGTCGTGACTCTTGGACACTGTCATTGACTACTTACTATTTTTGGGATCGGGTAGAAAAATGTAATAACATTCAAACTCCTATGAATATTAAGTAAGGGTTAAATAACCCTTAAAAAAATAAAATTGGATATCTACCCCTCTTTTATAAAAATAAATGTAAAAGAAATTAAAATACAAAATATTTACACAATAACCCCAACAAAATAATTGCACAATAGTTCCACTTTCATTTCATCTCTTCCGATTTTTCTCTCCCGTAACCCTAAATCGCCCAAAAAAACCGACTCCGAAATCGACGATTTTCCACCAACAATTCGACGTAAAAAGGTTAGCATTCACTTCTACATGACTTGTGGGTGTGTTGTTGTCAATATCGAGCTTGAATTTTGCGATTTGAGTGCTTTTCGAAAC
>JACOMQ010016850.1:0-10496 GCA_014843705.1 Euphrasia arctica | reverse complement strand
GCCAAGGGCAGCCCTATGGGGCTGCTATGATCAGCCTCGAAGTCCCTTGTATGGGCTCGACCGAACAGCCGCGGCTTAGCCGCGGTTAGGGTTTGGATGAGTCCGGATATACGTGGTGATTCGTGGCAGGATGATCCGGCAACCGGGAGTCGATTGGGTTGTCGGTTCCGCATTTTTAGACAATTCGGATATTCGATCTCCAAAGGATTTCGGTCGGAATTAATTGGATAATTAATTTTAATTAATTTATTAATTCCGGGATATCGATTTCCAACAAGAGAAAATAATTTGTCTTAATTATTTTATCATACTTGTACACTTGGTGTATTGGGCGGATCGCTTGAAATTTATCGATTATGATTGCCTTAGAGGGCCTGAAACTCGCACTCAACTAACTCCAACAGGAGTAAGTTACTATAGGGTTCAGGAAGCAAGCAATCCTAACTCTAAACACACACAAGTGTAAACAACAAAGGTTTTCAGGCAGACACCAACACTGAACACAAAAGTTCACACAATTTCAGGCAAGAACACACAAGTTCAGGCAGTCAAATAAGCAAGTTGTTCATGATATTTTCACAATGGTTTTTTTTTTCACAGAACAAAATCAGTCAACCAATTTTCAGAAAATATTTTTGAACAAGGGATTTGAAAACAACATTTCAAACAACTATAAATCACATAAGACCTCCATGCGGGCCAACCATCACATATGACCTCTAGACGGGCCGACCATCACATATGCCTCCAGGCGGGCTGACCATCACGTAAATGAGGGGGTTCTTAGCCAATCACTAACCAGTCGAGGTATTCGCAAGGGACCTCAAATGCAGGGCCCGTTTTGCGTTTCACAGACAACCCGGGTACCAACCTTACAGCCAAGGGGGTGATCAATCCCAAATTTACAATGGTTGGGGGCACCTAATTCGGGTTTGCTACCTTGTTCTCCTACTAGTGCAGTGTCGAGCAACTCCGACCCTCCAGGTACATGACAGATCTGAAACCCTAGATCTTAGATCTGCGTCTCTGGTTGCCGGTAGCCACCGCCGTGGTGCTCTGATACCACTGTTGTAACTCCACGTCGGCCGGCGTCGCTTCGAGGCACCTACAAAACACAAGAAACACAGCACAAAGTCAGATCCGTAAACAACCTTTAGGCTATCTCAAAATCTCAACGTCCTGCAGTCAACGGATCTAAACATCTGGTCCGCTCCAATGAGGTTGAGCTTGGATAAACACTAAAGGCACATGTAGCGAAGAACGAGAACAGATCCGGAGTATATATATAGATCTATGAAAATACAGAGATTAAAAGATAGTTCGGCTCAGGACTGTTTCACCATCATCGTAGCATAACATGTGGTAGTGGTAACCGGAAGAGATGTCACAGTGACCTCCCGGTGACCCAAGAGCACTCAAGCCTCACCGTCGACCCCGCCTCACAAAAGAAGTAAATCACACGTACGCCCGAAACTTCACCGGAGTTCTCTGGCTACCGAGCTCACAAAGAGATCGCCGAGATCACGGGGGAAGTTACAACGCCGATGAACGGAGAAGGAAATCGCACACACACACTGCTAGGGTTGCGAAAGGGGCAAAATGAGTAAAGGCGAGGAGATGAGTTCATTATATCATACCCAATCAATGATCCAGATTGCATTTCACACAACAGCCCTAGCATCTACGGTCAAGAATGGTAACTGAATCTTATGAAACCAAAATGGGCTGTCACATCATTGAACCTGGCTGCCAACTGAATTAAGAAATAGTGAATTTATTTACACCTTCAACTTTACTAAACCCACCCCTTTTTTATTTTGATTTTTTAAGTTCTTATAAAATTACTCTATTACTTTTTCAATATTATTAATAGTAATTTATCATTCTAGCATACTTAATGATGAACAATTGAAGATGACGATGTAACAAAATTGCTATCAATTACTGTTGCATCTCTCGGTGGATTATTTTTTCTTAATGACTTTTTTCTTCAATTTATTTTTGTTTTTTTAAGTATCAAGAACACCCTTTTAAAAAGACATGAAACTCGCTCGAACATATGTTGCCGCCGTCAAATTAACTCCTTAACCCTTGTCTTCGGCCCCGCCACCCCAACGCTGAACACTCTTGTCGACGCCGATGCTTTATCACAAACTTATTATTTTCACAAAAGAATTAATTAACTTAGGATCTCAAGCAAAAAAAGATAAATAAAACAATTAATAAATTATATATCTAAAAACATGATCGAAATAAAGTGAAGTTGGTGTTTAATATTTTTTTGTCACATCCTCAAAGGAAAGAGAAGTGGTAATTAAAAATGATTTTTTTTGTTGGAAGTTGCAGGTGATGTTGCCACCGAAGGAAGGAGACGGAGCCAAGGCAAAAAGGGATTTACGGGATTTGAGAATTGAGGTGAGAGGGTTTATTGGTGAAGAAGGGTAACGTTGGTATTGTATAAGGGGTGTAATTATCAAATCAATAAATAATAGGTGGTGAATTAATCTAAGTGTGGGTTTAGTAAAATTTGAAGTGGAAATAAACTCACCCATTAAGAAAACTTGGGGCAACACTATAATCTATCTATTTAATATATAAATTTAGACTATTTTGATCCCATGTGGACATTGTGAACACAAATAATTACATTATAAAATATCAGCATTGGTATTTTTCATTTATTGATTATGTGTTTCATTTATTGATTATGTGGACTTTTCTAATTAATTTTTTAATTACAATTATTTCGAATTTATGATTAGGACTTTTATTACTTGGAGTTTTGTAATTAAAATACAGACTTTTATTATGAATTTATATATTGAGTTATTTCCATATCAAATTTTTCCATAATTACGATATTAAATAGGAATATTTCAATAAGCGATGGTCATAATGAAAATTGGGAGTTATTTTTATTTCCATTAGGCGTTAATATTAAAAATGTAAACAATGATTATTTCTTTCTATATTAAAAATGTAAACAATGATTATTTCTTTCTATAACATTAGCTATTATCATAACGTAAGATTATTAAATATTGAAACTTCGAATTAAGATTAGTAAGTATTGAAAGTTTATGGAAATACGTCAATATAGTATTTATCTTTCTCAATTTCAAAGGAGTTAACAAATTATAATAATAAAACATAAATTATTTAAATATATATATATATATATATATATATATATATATATATATATATATATAATCTTACCTAATACGTGGTATCAGAAATTATTTAAAATTATAATTAATTAACTATGGTAATATATATTTATTACTTAATATTGATATGGTAATAATAATAAATGGTAAGAATATCTCCCATAATATAAATAAAAAACGTATGAATATTTTTTTCAAATTTTAAACATAAAGATAAGAATGGATAAAGACATTACAATCATTCATCATAATTATTTATATATTTAATTTTAGAAAATTATTTCAAATTCGGAATTGGTCAATTATTGTTTTTAAATTATCAAATTATATATGGTAATTTTTTTACTTATTTATACTCATCATATGAACAACATTCACACATTAATTCACTTTTTTTTTAGGTTTATTGCACGACAAGAAATGGAGATTTTTAAATAGGTATGATTCGACCCGTTTTATTTGATTCCATCGCACTATTTTTATTTAATCTTTTGCGTTTTGTGTTGATTGAGCAAAATAATATTATTAAATTAACCCTTATATTGTTTTTTTTTCTTTTGCAGATCGAACGTTATGTTTATAACATTTTTTATATCCTATGTTATTTAGGTTTTTGATAACTGATATATATCAGTATTAATTTACCATATTTATAATTGATTTGATTAGATAATTTTTTTCATTTATATGAGATTTTTCCGTTCCTATCTCATTATTTATTTTTTCTAACCTATTCTTAGAGTTAATTATATGCATAAATTTATATTTTTTGTTTTTGCAGATTCAAAGGTAATCAATTTTTTATTTTTATTTGTGATCAAGGATCTGCGTTTGGTTGAAATTCAAGATGGACAAGTATATGAATTTGGTTAATTTTGCTACTGTGTTATTGACTCTGTGTATATGTGTGTGTTTGAAACTCAGGATAGACAAATGCCCTCTTATGGAAGGAGAATCTGTAGAAAGATGAAGCCGGAATCTGACCGGAGTAAACTCGCATGGAACGCGTGAGTTTGAGCAGAGAAGAAAAGAGCAGGAAAACTGATTTGAAAATAAGAGAATGTGTTTTGGGATTTTCTCATACGTTTTCATTCGCACAAACTGGTACTTATAGTACACAGTGCAAAAGGACATAAAAGCCCTCCAATGTTAATAACAAACACCAACACTTAACAAACACACAAAATACAGCTTATTCAATCTTATGCGCATTAATAAAACTATTTCCAATACTCCCCCTCAAGTTGAGGAATCATGCTCTATTCCCAACTTGCTCAGCAAATGGAAGAACTGTTCTGACCCCAGTGCCTTTGTCAGAATATCTGCAACCTGCATATTGGTGGGAACATACAACATATGAACTATCCCTTGCTGCACCTTTTCTCTTACAAAGTGGCAATCAATTTCCACATGTTTTGTCCTATCATGCAATACTGGATTTGCTGCCATTGCAAGAGTTGCCTTGCTATCACTGTAAAGATTAATGACAGGTACTTCAACACCAAAGTCAGCCATTACTTGCTTCAGCCACACCAGCTCACATATGGTTAAAGCCATGGCCCTGTATTCTGATTCTGCTGAACTTCTGGATACTACTGACTGTTTCTTGGACCTCCAACTCACCAAGGAATCACCCAAGAATACTATATAACCTGTCACTGACCTCCTAGTATCGATACAAGTACCCCAATCCGCATCACAAAAGGCATTCAACCTTAGCTCACTGGTTTTTGGATAGAATAAGTACTGATTCACAGTACCTTTCAAGTATCTCAAGACTCTATGAGCTGCCCCAAGATGTGACTGTGAGGGCTTATCCATAAACTGACTGAGTACATGCACTGCATATGAAATGTCTGGCCTTGTTATAGTCAAATACAGTAGCTTCCCAACTATTCTCCTATACACTGTGGGATCATCTAACTGATCCAATGATTCTTTACTGAACCTTGCTTTAGTGTCCATTGGAAAAATTGTTGGCTTTCAATCACTATATCCACACTCTTTTAATAATTCTAGAGTGTATCTTTTCTGGCATAGAGTTATCCCTTCTTCACTTCTGTTCACTTCCAAGCCAAGACAATATTTCAATTTTCCCAAGTCTTTGATCAGAAACTTTTCATCAAGAAAAGTCTTAACTTTCTGAATCTGTGTTTGATCATTGCTCCCTATAATCAAGTCATCCACATAGATCAACAAGATCAAGCTGGAAGAACTGGTATGCAACACAAACAAGGAATGATCAACCAAGGACTGAGTGAAACCATACTCCAACAGGGCACTTGTCAATTTGCAAAACCATTGTCTACTAGCTTGTTTTAATCCATATAAGCTCTTAAGAAGCCTACATACCTTATTCTCCCCCTGTTTTGCAAATCCCTGTGGCATTGTCATATAAACCTCTTCATACAAATCTCCATGGAGGAAGGCATTGTTGACATCGCATTGCTCCAAAAACCAACTCTTCACAGAAGCCAAAGCAAGAAGAGATCTGATAGTTGTTATTTTAACAACTGGAGCAAAGGTCTCTTCATAATCCAAACCTTCCCTTTGGTTATAGCCCTTGGCTACTAACCTGGCCTTGTATCTCTCAAGGCTCCCATCAGACTTATATTTAATTTTATAAACCCACTTGCATCCAATTGGAATTTTGCCAGGAGGAAGATCTGTTATCAACCAAGTATTATTAGCTTCCAAGGCTGTGAATTCCCTTTTCATAGCCTCTTCCCAATGAGGGTGGCCAGCTGCTTCTTTATATGACTGTGGTTCAATAGAAAAATCCAGAGAAACAGTGTTGCAACAATAATCTGCCAAATAAGATGGTGGTTTCCTAACTCTACCCACTGGAAGAGATGGGGCTGGAATAGGTGGAGGATTATTACCAGGATTAGAGGGTAAATGGTCATCAGAAGTATCAAAAACAGGGGATGAAATATGAAAAGGCATATCAGAAACTGTAGTGGAATCAAGAAAAGGGAATACAGTTTCAACAAACTGAATGTCCCTTGACACAATAACAACATTACTAGAGAGATCATAAACAAAATATCCCTTAGAATTTGGTGGATATCCTAAAAATACACCCTTTAAAGCCCTGGCTGCAAACTTCTGTTTATGAGGCATGGGAATGGTAGCAAAACATAAACATCCAAACACTCTAAGCTGATCATAAGGTGGTAACTTCTTATGAAGAAGCTGAAATGGGGTGTTGTTATCAAGAGAAGGAACAGGAATCCTGTTGAGAATAAAGGCTGCAGTGGTAATACAATACCCCCATAAACTCAAAGGAATGCCAGACTGAAACTTCAACGCTCTAGCCATATTCAGCAGAATCTGATGCCTTCTCTCCACCACTCCATTCTGTTGTGGAGTATACACACAAGTTGTTTGATGTTGAATACCATGAGACGAGTAAAACTCTGGTGCAAAGAACTCTGTTCCATTATCTGTCCTGATAACCTTCACCTTGCTGCCAAACTGAGTATGCGCAAAAGTAACAAAGTTGATAATCTGTTGTTTAGTTTCTGACTTCTGCTTCAACAAACAAATCCAAGTGAACCTTGAAAAGTCATCAACAATTGTGAGAAAATACAGATAGCCATCCACTGTTGCCTCAGGAAAGGGACCACACAAATCACAATGTAGCAAATCAAAAGGTTGAGTACTGTGGCTTGAACTGTTAGGAAAAACAAGCCTATGCTGCTTGGCCAGTGGACAGATGTCACATACATCATCATAATCCTTAAACACATCTGGTATATTTTCTTTAAGAAGTATCATTCTTGAATGTGAAATGTGACCAAGCCTAGAATGCCAAAGATTCTTGCAAGTGACCAAGCTATGTACAGAAGCATGAACATGATCTGTATTTAGTAAAAACAAACCTTGTTGTTTAGAGCCTGTACCAAGAGTCTCACCACTTTTTTCATCTTGGATTATGCATGTGTCACCAGAAAATTGGACAGAACAATGCTGTGTCCTCAACAAAGCACTGATAGAAACCAGATTCACTGTAAAATCTGGAACACACAAGACTTCCTGAAGCAATAAAGAGGGATTAATTTGAATGGAACCCTTGTGTGTAGTCATGGCTGTCTGACCATTAGGTAGATGGACTTTAATGAACCAAGGAACCACATCCTTAGTGTACCAAGAAGTTGAGCTGACCATATGGTCAGTAGCCCCAGTATCAATAATCCAACCCTGAGGTTTTTCACCAGTTGCTAAAGAGGTAAAGGCACTACTAATCCCTGCAAATGACATGTTACTTGCTGCAGAAGCACCACTGGGTGAGCTAGGACCAGGAAAGGCTCTCATCATCTGAATTAACTGAGTCATCTGTTCAGGAGTAAAGGCTGATGCCAAGCTATTGACAGTAGCCCCATTACTATCAGTCTGAGAACTGGTTACATTTGCTGAACTGGAAGGTGAATCAGTCCTTGGTTTGGACTTGTGTCCAGGTGGAAAGCCATGTAGTTGATAACACTTTGCCTTAATGTGGTTTTCCTTTCCACAATGACTACAAATAGGTGCCCCACTAGCTGTCCATTTATGTTGTGAACCTTTGCCTCTATTAGATGCAAAATTAGCACTGCTCTCCTTGTTCAATGAACCTGTATCAACACCAGTAACAGCTCCTACAGTATTTCCTGAATTAGGCTCCTGCATTTTACTCACTTGCATAGCCACAGAGCCTGAAATACCCACTGTATTCATAATACCTTGACCATAGACCACTGACCTATGCCTTTCTTCCTGGATAATGTAACTGTAACACTGATCCAATTCAGGCAAAGGATTCATAATCAACAACTGACTTCTTATATTCAGATAAACCTCATTTAGCCCCATCAAAAACTTCATAATCTTATTCTTCTGATGCAATTCATAACCTCCACTACCACAATGACATGGTGACATAGGATGAAACTGCTCAAACTCAGCCCATAGCATGTCAAGCTGATTAAAATATGAAGTAACAGAGAGAGAACCTTGACTGAGTGAATAGATTTTCTGCTGTAGTTCAAACACCCGAGGATTGTTCCCTTGAGAAAAGCGCTTCGCCAGCACTCTCCACATCTCTGCAGCAGTCTTCATAAACATAATCGGTTGAGCTATCTCCTTATGACATGAATTGATGATCCAGGTTTGAATCAACATATTGCATCGAATCCACTGTGGATGAAGCGGATCTGTAATCGCCGGCGGTGGTAAGGAACCATCAATGAAACTCAGCTTGTTTCGCGATCCCAGAGCCAGCTCCATAGCTCGTCTCCATGAATAGTAATTTCCCCCATCGAGCACAGGTGACACCAACACCGCATTCGAATTCTCAGCTGGATGCATATAATAAACTCCATTACTGTCTTCCATTCCTGAAGACATCGTTGTATCTCAATACACCTCACAATCACACACTGCACAGAAATCAGAAACACGAAGCGATATCCAAAAAATCGCACAACAACAAGGAATCCCCAAATCGATTCGAGAAATAGGTCAACACCTATCCATCCATAAATCAAGGACAATAAACGCCTATCTCCACGAGAGATGCTCTGATACCATGTAGAAAGATGAAGCCGGAATCTGACCGGAGTAAACTCGCATGGAACGCGTGAGTTTGAGCAGAGAAGAAAAGAGCAGGAAAACTGATTTGAAAATAAGAGAATGTGTTTTGGGATTTTCTCATACGTTTTCATTCGCACAAACTGGTACTTATAGTACACAGTGCAAAAGGACATAAAAGCCCTCCAATGTTAATAACAAACACCAACACTTAACAAACACACAAAATACAGCTTATTCAATCTTATGCGCATTAATAAAACTATTTCCAATAGAATCGAGTAAGTATGTTTCATTTTTATCTCAAACATTATTATTATTACTTATTTGTGTTTTTTTGTAATATATGAACATTAACCTATTTTATGCTTTTTTTTTGTAGATAGCTTGCTAAATTTCATATTTTTTATTACCACCATTTATTTTTTATTTTTGTTATAATATATTAACATTAAGATGACGATTGACCATTTTATTTCGTTTTTTTTATTTGTTTGTGTTCTATATATTAACAATTTTGTGTTTTATATTGTAGGTTGGATATATTAATTTGAGGCGAAAATGGGAATACTCAAATTCTTTTGTCCTTCTCGACTCCGATCTACAAATCAGGTATCTCATTAGGATATATTAATGATGTCGATTATTTTGTGCTAGACGTAAGAATCTTATAAATCTTGATATCACATTACAAATCAAATTTATTTTGTCCTAGGTGTAAGAATCAGTCTGAGATGATGAGGTTCAAGCTAAAGGAGCTTGATTGTACTACATTTAGTGAATTCACGCAGTCAGAATTTTTTTCTAGCACCCACCCGGCAGACAACACATCTTCGGAATTTCACCAATCCTATCGCTTCGTGGACTAAGGAGTCTTTTTGAAAAATATTTTTTGTGTTTTTCATTGTTTTGTTTTTGGTGTAATATAGTACAAAAATCCTACTGATATTATATGAGGAAAAAAATACGCATCATTTGTTATTTTTATACATAATAAATTAATACATTTGTGATTGAAAAGTGTTTTTTTTTATAATTCTATTTATGTAATTGAAAGTTACGTAATTATTTATCTTTTAAAAGCACTATGTATATTTATATTTTTAATATTAAACATATTTGTTATATTGACTTGATATTGTAATTTTATTTGTAAAATATGTAAATAATGTAATGTGAAAAAAAATATACTACAAACTAAATTAATATTTCACTCTACAACATTACGTGATTCAATTAATTAATAATCAATACTGATTTGTGATTTTTTATTCTTATTTTTATTATTAATTTATAATAATTAATGCATTGAACAAATCTCCACATAATATTTTAACTGATTTCCTAAATCTTTTTAAAGAAACTTATCATCTACTTATCAAATTCAAAAGATTTTTATAATAATAATGAATATAATTCACATTATGATATCTTTTGAGTTTTGTTTTAGAAGCAAAAATTGATTTTTTTTTTTCATTTGTATGTTAATTAAATTGAAGCATTGGAGATGAAATGTATATTTGAAATAAAAAATTTATTAAATTTTTTATAAACTTACATTACCGTTTTTACCCTTTATTATATTATATGAATTATACCGTTATTACCTTTAATTATAATTAAAATTTTAAAAGTGGGAATACCGGATTCAGGACCACCTCATAAAATAAATAAGTTCTGAGGCCCTGTCCATAAAAGTAGAAGTTTATTAGGCAATTGAGTTGGAAAAGTCTACACTGCCCTCGCTGTTTAACAAAT
>JACOMQ010016849.1:0-10496 GCA_014843705.1 Euphrasia arctica | reverse complement strand
TTTTTTTTTTTTTTTTTATTTTTTTTTTTTTTTTTAATTTTTTTTTTTATTTTTTTTTTTTTCAATTTATATATATATATATATATATATATATATATATATATATATATATATTATTTGTAGTATATTTAATGTTTGAAAAATTATATTAATTTTATTTTTTGAATTTTTTAAAAGATTCTCATAATTTATTTTTCTAATTAATAATTTAATTTAATAATAATTAAAATAAATATAGGGAGCTATATACACATAGTATACTGTATTTTCTTCAAAAAACCAGGAAATTAATACAATAAAATATAAAGGAATAAAAAACAATTTATCATTATTCCACTTGGATACAAATAAATCATAATATCAAGAAATACAAGGGATATTATTATATTATTCTGATTATAGAATATAAAACACTTGATTAAATTATAATAATAATAACAAAAAACAAACCTTTCATAAAAAAAATTAACTCTTCAAAAGGCCAAGCAACCCCAAAACGCTACTAATCAAGAATGGAAATATTCCCACCGCAAAACTTCGTTCCGACCCAGAATAATAATGATAAACCTGATACACATTTCCGGGCGGCCCATTTACATATATGTAAGGTGGGTTTGGCGGGTTCTTGCTGCCACCGCCATCACCACCAGTTGGTGGTGGCGGCGGACAGTAATTGCTCGGCGGAGGAGGAGGCGGAGGAGGAGGAGACGGCGGCGGCAAGTTACAAGTGGTGCCGCAAGGACAATTTCCACACTTGTTCTCCAAATCAGGCGAAGGGGCTGCCTCATCCAGCTTTCTTGAATTCGTTACATTAATCATCTTTTCAGCTCCAACAAAAATCATAATCGTTGTGAGAAAATAAGTGATTTGCAATAGCCTAATTATTTGGATAGACATTATTATATAGCTAAATTAATTAATCTGAATTTGATTGTTTTTTTTTTTCTTTTACGTGCGATGGAATGTTTGAAATTGGAAGAAAGAGTGTTAGTATATATACGTGTGTGTGGATAGTCTACTTTTTTTTCATGGACCACATTTATATATAAATTAATGTACATATTTATAATTCATTGAATATATTTTGTTTCACAATGTTCAAGTTACATGCATGCACATAATTAATTTACTAAGTAATTACCTAGACATAATGTCATATTTGTGATTGAACTTTAAATTCCTTAGGCCCGAATTAAAGTTGCATGTTGATTACATATTAATTTTAGGGATTAATTAGAGAAGGTGATCATTTAATATTGTTTATTAATTTATGCGTTTTTTATATAAAAAGTTCTATTTTAATGGGAATCTACAAAAGATGGAATAAAGTAATGTTTTTTGGCTAAAGCATTTGGACACCCCACATCTGATATGCTGTAAGATCAAACGAGAAATATTGTTTGTAACTAAATATATGTAAGTATATGCACAAATGCAATTAATTAATTAATTGAGCTGAAAATAAATTGAGAAAAGCAATTAAAGATCCGATATATGACGAGTTTGGAATATCATCACATGGCTGCAAAGTGATGTACATGGCCCCTTTTAGTATTCTTTGGACGGCCAATTCCAACTAAAAATTACTCCTACGGCCATTAATAGATGTCATACTTTTCTGGACACGGAATTTAAGAAAATTGTTATTTTTGTATTTTTTAATTGAAAAGTAAAAAGTAAAAATATATTTTAAAAGTGAAAAGTAAAATAGTTAAAAGTAAAGTTTAAAAAGTAGGTAGAGTAAAGTATAATAAAATTGTATATTAAAATGAAAAAATTAAAATAATTATTTCCATTTTTCGGGTGTGTCAACTATTGTTGAACACCCCAAAAAAAGAAAGTATAACAACTGTCTTTGGACCGAGGGAGTATTCAATTAGCTACCCAATACTCTTAAAGTTATATGTTTGCAATGTCCATTTTATAAATTGTTTAAAATTTATGTAAAAAACGATATCATTTTATAAGTGTAGAGAATTACTCCATCTAGTACCAATTAATTTTAAAACGAAACCTCGATCCCTATTTGTTTCGAGTATCACTTTCCCGTCTTCGTGCACTATCTAGACACAAAACCATACTCACACCTACAATTTCAAAATGGTACCAAAACCATGTGATGGCTAGCACGCGATCGTTGATCGGGGCTAAGTGACTTACGAACGACGAGGTTAAGCAAATTTTGACGAATTGTGTCATTTTGTGATTTGTAATTTTACATATTTTATGATTAGTGTTTATTAATTAAGAGTTTACCTTATACATACACATAAATATAATTAGTAAGTCGTATCTTTGAAATCCCTGCAATGCGTGAAATTTTCTTTATGAGTTAGAAACAAGAGATATGAATGCAGTTTCATTTTGTAAATTTATCGGAGTTGATTATATATAGTGCAATATACAAAGATATGAAAGTAGATGTAACCCTCTTGAATAGATAAATTACTATAATTTTTTAGTGTTGTGTGTAGGGGTGGACACTTCGTCCCGAAATCTCGATCTCATCCCGATCGTATCCCGAAAACTAGCGAGATGAGACGGGATAGTTTCAAAATGACAATCACGTCCCGTCCCGCCCCGTTTCAAATTTTTTACAACGGGACGGAACCGGGACGATCCCGTTTAATCCCGTCCTGTCCCGTCTCATTTATTTTTTAATATTAATAATACTTTTATTTTTTCACACATAGTAATAAAAATATCAAAATATTAATCATAGTTTTAATTAAATTTATTATATTTTTACAATCACATTTCAAAATAATGTATTTTTTCTTTATATATTTTTTTTTTGAAAAATATTAACATTTTTACTTTGAAAATTTTAAAATATTATTTAAATTGAATAAAAATAAATATTATTTAACTTATTTAATAATTTATTTTTAAAATTAAAAATTTAAATCAATTCAATATATATAAATAGTATGTCAAAAAACTTGTTATTCTTATTTTATTTAAATTTTGATTGTTTTATAAGTTTTGTGTTATTATTTTATCTCAATTTTTAATTTTATTTTTTAATTTTTATTTTTAAGTTAAAATTTTGGGACGTTCCAATTCCGTCTTGATCTCGATCCTAACCCAAACGGGATTGAGACGTGTATGACGAATTTTTAAAATACGAATCCCGTCCCCTCTCGAAAATTTATATTCGGGACGAGACGAGAATTTTCAAATTCCGTCCCATCTCGTCCCACGCCCAACCCTAATTGTGTGTTTTACTTTCTCGTTTAGGTGATTAGGTCTATATGCTTATTGGCGACAAAGACTTTGGCGAAAATCCAACACAAACATAATAACAATACAAACACATATTCAGATAAAAAATATCATATATAAAAAATGCCCGTCGCGAAACCGGAGATGAGCAGATCTGACATTATTCCATAGTAAAAATAGTTAATTTGAATAAAATGATAAAAAAAAATAATATTTAATTTTCGTTAATATTTGCGATCAATCAATTTTATTTATAAAATAACAATTACATACTACTACATCCGTCCTAAGTTGTAACTAATTATGCACTCCTTTTTTGTAATTAAAAAAAATGATGCATAATTAATTTGGAAAGAGCTAATACAATTAACAATTCTCTTCATTATATTTTACCTTTGTTTTAAAAATTCCCGCTTAACTTCGCCTAGGCTCCGCCTAAGCTCTATGCTGTACCTAACCGTCTTGATTTTGGTCTCTAGGTCCCCAAGCCGCTTCAGCGCCGCCTAAACCCGATTTGGGCCGCCTAAATTCGATTTGTTTCGTCTTTACCTTCTTAGATGTTTTTCTAGCAGATTTAATCGAACAATCAATAGATGATGCTATGATAAATTTTCAGTATAAGACCAAAATTAAAAAAATAAAAATATTAAAAACATAACGAAAATTAATAATTTTTTTAAATTTACAAGCTATTTTGATTATTTTACTACGTTAAGATTTGTGATTAATACTTAATACTATGTTTGGATTATTTATGAATTATTTTGTTCAAAATATTGAATTATTATGCATACAAAATATTTTTAAAATATAATATTAATTAATTAAATATAAAATTTAAAACAATTAATTCTCGCCTAATCCCTGATTAATACCTTTAGACGCTTAGGCCCCTAGTCACCGCCCGACTAGCGCCTAGCGCCTTTTAAAACCTTGCATTTTAATATACATTTATAATACTTGTTTTGTTCAATTGTAAAAATTGTTACATTTTTTTCTCGTCTCATAAGTTATACTCCGTACTACATAAATAATTATATTAAAAAATTATAATTATACAAATCCACTAAATATTCACTTAAAAACCTATTCTAACTTTATCAAAGAGAGTTAAGAGAGTTATTATTTTAATTTTCGTCGTACACAACATTTTTCACTTAAATTATGATTAATATTCCATGTATGATATGATTGAAGAGTATGATATGATTGAAGAGTAAAAAATATTTTAAATAATTTATTACAAATTTAAAGTTTTCTTAAATAACAAAAAAAATATTATTATTTTACTGTAATAATTGAGTTTTCGAAATTATAAAAAATGCACAATATATAAAAGGAGCGACTAAATTGGCAGAATATGCCCATAAGCAAAACACTTTAATTTTTTTTTTTATAAATATAATAATATTTTAATTATTTTTTGACATATATTATGATTAGTTAATATATATGAAATATATATTGTACAGAAAAAATCAAAAATAAAAATTTTATTTAAAAATAATATATATTTTTATATTTATATTAAAAAAATCAATTAAATGAAAAAATAATATTTTAATATATAATAGTAAAAGATAAAAATTTTATTTTAATATATTTATTAAACTTATTATATTTATAATTATATAAAAATAAAAAATAAAAAATAAAAAAGATAAAATAAATTGAGCAATTTTGCATATTAAAGTGTAACTTTATACTAAATAACTATCTAAATTTATGCAACTTGTACATATTAAGAGGGATGTATTCAATTGAGATTTTGATGGATTTTTTGAACTTTTAATTGACGGAGTCTATGTAGAGTTTCACTGACTTTTTCTATTGATTTTGATGGATTTTCATAAACTTCGCATTATTGTAATATAATTTTTTTAATTGTTTTACTTGAATTTTTATAAACTTTTATACATAAAAAATCTTAATTATTTAAAAAAATTCAAATTGTTCATAAATAAATATTATTATTCATAAAAAATGCATTTGTTTAAAAATAAATAAATATTATTATTTATCATTATTATCATTTTCATTTATATTATTGTTATTATTATGTATCGGCCTCACTTCCCACGTAGGATTAGAATATGCTCTCCATAATTTTTTTGGATTTTAAAAAATTAATTAATTTTGAAAATTTATAGATTTTATGAAGAGTTTAACCGACTTTATTATTGATTTTATATAAATTTTCATAAATTTTAAAGAATTGTAAAATATATATAATTTACGTAAACTTTCATAAACATCAAATATGCATATGAACATACTTTTACATAAAAAAAATCATTTTTTTAAAAAACAAAAAAGTAAATTATTATTCTAATTATTCTAATTTTTATTTTTATCACAAAATAATTTATTATTAATATCATGTATAAATAATTATTTTTAACGAAAATATGATAAGATCAATTTTCTCAAATAAAAATTTTAATAGAGATATTTGTGTAACTCTTGTTAAATGACTAACAATTGTTTTATTTTTATTTTTCGTATTTGAGTTTTCGTGTTATATAGAAGTCCATCGAAATCTCTCATAATTATGGGAGATTTCAAAAAGTCAAATTTAATTATATTTTGTAAAGAGAATCCATCCAAATCCATAAACTTTTAAAATCCATTATAATGCATAGACTTTTGAATACCTATAGATTTTTTAAGACTTTTTAAAATCCTAATTGAATACCTACGGATTTTAATGAACTTTTAAAAATCCGGATTGAATACACCTAGACTTAAAGTCCATTAAAAATCATATAGACTCTTAATTGAATACATCCCCATAAATTTTAAGTTTCGAGAAGACTTGTGTAGGCCCCCTAACAAATGCAATTTAATTTTTATAGCATAAGTTTTTTATTCGATGTGGCGATAATAATAAAAAAGGTGAGTTTATTTACACCTCTAAAATTACTGTACACACCACCCTAATTTTTTATTTTATTTAATTATAGAGTAAAATATCTATAATACCCTTTGACCACACTTCATCACATAACCCACCCCGGTGCGCTTTCATATCTACTCAGTGCTCATAATCCCGTCTTTCTCAATTCTCACTGTCTTCATTACCCATTACTATCATTTAACTTTTTTTTTTTTCTTATGTAACTGAAAATAAAATTTATAGAGAGCAAAAATTGAATCTTTCTTCCACTGAGAAATAATTAAAATCCCCAATATTAAGACCCGCCTAAAATCCTGCCCCAAATTGATATAAATTTCGTTGCCCTAATTTCATTTATTTTAATACCTTTTGTGTATTGTCCTTTATGCCCTTATTGTCCAGCTGGGGTTTGTACCTTTGCTATTAAGGGTTTTAGGGTTTTAGGAAGTAGGCGAGTCCTACTATATATAGCTGCATTGATGCAGCCGCCCAATCAATGAAACAAGATATCGTTTTCATTCAATATCCAAAAATATCATATCTTTAAAAGTTCTTTATGGTATCAGAGCATCAAAAGGGATAACTCAGGAGATTCCTCAGTTTTTTGCAGCCATGGCAGAAGGGGAAACAAATCAAAACAAAACTCCATTGGTACAGCTCAATAATCAGCAGGTATCTGTTAAGTTAAATGATGAAAATTTCCTTATTTGGAAACAGCAGGTTGTCATCACAGTGAGAGGCCATGGCCTTGAAGGTTTCCTTGATGACACTAATATTCAACCCTGCAAACTCATCTCCACTGGAGAAGAAGGTCTCTGGAAAATGAACCCAGAATATGTGGTATGGCAGAGGCAAGATCAGCTTCTGGCCTCATGGTTATTGTCTTCCCTCTCAGAGCCTATTCTTGTGTCTATGGTGGGCTTCAACACATCTCAAGAAATATGGCAAAGCCTTGTAGCTTCTTTCTCCAGTCAGACCTCTGCAAGAAAGATGCAGTATAAGATGCAGCTGCAAACCTTAAAGAAAGGTGGACTTAACATGAGAGATTACCTAAATAAGGTTAAGTCCCTCTGTGATGCTATTGCCAGTGCAGGTGAAAAAATGAAGGAAGAGGACCAAGTTCTACATGTTCTCAGTGGGCTTGACAATGAATATGATGCAGTGGTTGTGACTGTTACTGCACATGGAGGTAATTATACCATGAAAGAGCTAACTTCCCTGCTTCTTAGCTATGAAAACAGACTTGAGGCTACTAATCTGAGTGACAAGAATTTTCCTAATGCAAATTTTGCTGCCCAAAGAGGTGGTTCTACTCAGAGAGGTAGAGGTTCACAAACTCAGAGAGGCAGGGGGAATGCTAGAGGCAGAGGTGGCAGGTATAACAATGGCACCAAGATACAGTGTCAAATCTGTGGTTACTCTAACCACACTGCCAACATTTGCTATCACAGATTCACTGAAAACTTTGTTCCTAAGGTCCCTCTAAATGATAACAACAAGCCTGCAAACCAAGGAAACCAGTCACCACAAAATTCTCAGAATGGTTCTGCAATGTACTCTGCTTCTGATAGCAATTCTGATAACACTTGGTACCCAGACTCAGGAGCTACTCATCATGTTACCAATGATTTCTCTAACATGTCCATTGCCACTGATTATGAGGGACACAACAAGCTTCAAATTGGTAATGGTTTGAACCTTAACATTTCTCATATTGGTAAAAGTATGATGCTCTGTTCTGAGTCTACAAACAAAAAGCATGCTTTCAAATTAAATAATCTGCTTTTGGTTCCAGAAATCACTAAGAATCTAATTAGTGTTGCTCAGTTTGCTAAGGACAATGCAGTGTATTTTGAATTTCACCCCTATTTTTGTTGTGTTAAGGATCAAACAACGAAGGAAACCCTCATAACAGGGATGCTTAATAAGGGGTTATACCAGTTTCAACTTCATCATGCACCTTCTCATGCTTCTTCAACAAATAAGCTGGCCACCACACCTGCAAGGACAACACATCAGAGACAAGATATTAGTTCTTTTTCTACTGTTGTAAAGTCCTCTAGAACTCTTGAATTATGGCACCAAAGATTGGGCCATCCATCTATCGATGTTACTAAGAAAGCTTTGCAACTTTGTAACATCCCTTATGAGAATAAAAACAACTTTAATTTCTGCTCTCATTGTGCTCAATCTAAGTCTCATGTATTGCCTTTTAATCATGTTCATAAGAGGGCCACTACTCCTCTTCACATCATACACACTGACCTTTGGGGCCCTGCCCCAATTGCTTCTATTTATGGTCACAGGTATTATGTATCATTTGTGGATGATTTCAGCAGATTTACTTGGATTTATTTCCTAGCAGCTAAATCAGACACATTTAAAGCCTTTGTTCATTTCAGAAATCAGGCAGAACTTCAGTTTGGCCAGAAAATTAAAATTGTTCACAGTGATGGAGGAATTGAGTTCAAACCTCTATCCAAACTCTTTGCAGATGCTGGTATTATACACCAAATTTCCTGTTCTTATACCCCTCAGCAGAATGGTGCTGCTGAGAGGAAGCAAAGACATATTATAGAGTCTGGCTTAAGCCTTTTGGCTACCTCTGGATTACCTAGCAGCTACTGGGAGGATGCCTTTGCAACTGCAGTTCATTTATTAAACAGAGCTCCTCAGAGCACCCTCCAATTTACCAGTCCTTATCACAAACTCTATGGTCAGCTTCCTGACTATTCTTCTCTCAAAGTTTTTGGGTGTCAAGCTTTCCCACATCTCAGACCATACAACAAACACAAGCTTGAACCCAAACCACAACTAGGTATCTTTTTAGGCTATCACCCACAGTTTAAAGGTTTTAAGATTGAGCTTCCAAATCATAAAGTTATTATTACCAGAAATGTTGTTTTTAATGAAAATGTTTTCCCTGCTACTGGTGTTCTATATACTGATGTTCCACAAAACACACATTCTGATCAGTTTTTCAATAACACTCTACCCTTTGTTAACCCTCATCCTCCACATAATGAAAATCTCCCACCTGAAAATCAACCACCTCCATATAACAATGACAATGATCATCTGCCCTCTGAATCAAATTCTTCCTCTGATTCTAATTCACCTCCCAACCATAATACACACTCAGATTCCAGTTCAACTTCTGATCCTGAATCTCCACCCTCACAACAATCTAATATCCCTTCTACCCCAACTAATAACCAATCTCTTACCTTATCTCCTGCTCCCCAAAGATCCCCTCTCACACCTCCTGTTATACCTACTCATACTATGACCACTAGATCAAAGGCAGGTATCTTTAAGCCTAAAACTTACCTATCTGCCTTGCTTTCCAAATCCAAAATCCCACCTCTTGAACCTCAATCTTATAAAGAAGCTATTAAACAACCTGAATAGAAGAATGCCATGGACATGGAATACACTGCCCTAACCAAAAATGCCACCTGACATCTTGTATCACCACCATCACATGCCAATATTATTGGATGTAGATGGTTATTCAAACTCAAGCAAAATGCTGATGGTACCATTCTAAAGCATAAAGCCAGGCTAGTGGCAAAAGGTTTCACACAAATATCTGGAGTTGACTACATTGATGTTTTCAGTCCAGTTATTAAACCAGCTACCATAAGAATAATTCTCACCATTGCACTTTCCAGAGTCTGGTGTATCAGACAAATTGATGTTGACAATGCCTTCTTGAATGGCAAACTGGATCAGGATACCCATCTCTACATGTACCAACCTGGAAAAGAAGACATGGTCTGTAAGTTAAATAAAGCCATTTATGGCTTGAAGCAGGCATCTAAAACCTGGTATGATAACCTCAAACTTACCCTTATCAATATTGGTTTTAAAACTTCCAAAGCAGATTCCTCTCTATATATTCAACATACTCCTACCACCACCACATTCATCCTTGTATATGTTGATGATATAATCATCACAGGAAGTTCACAGTTGCATATAAACACCATTATCAAAAAACTTGCCACATCTTTTTCACTTAAAGACCTTGGCCCTCTACACTATTTTCTGGGAATAGAAATCACTAGGACTGCCACTGGTCTATTTTTATCCCAACAGAAATATGCCACTGAGATTTTGCACAAAGCTAATATGACAGGGGCCAATTCTTCACCCACACCTATGGTAATGTTTCGCTAAAATGTGTGTCGATTTTATACCCGAATGTCGTTCTCGAGGGGAGTAATGCTATCGGAGAGTGATTGAGTTTCAATTGATTGTCGAATAAGAAAAAGCATGAAAATAAACAAGTAGTTCAAGTAGTAACTAAAAAGGGGGGGGGGGGGGGGTGTAAAGTTGGATTTTAAAGTGAGAAAACTAAAAGTAAGGGAGC
>JACOMQ010016848.1:0-10496 GCA_014843705.1 Euphrasia arctica | reverse complement strand
GCAAAATTGGCGAAAAGGATGAAATTTGATGATTTTGAAAGATACAGGACCAAAATTGGATTCGGCGCACCGCGTAACTTTGGTTAGACGGAGATCTTTGTCACGTCAGCAATAGTTAACAGTACTCAGCAAAATTAGACGGAAAGGATGACATTTGATAATTTTGAAAGACACAGGACCAAAATTGGATTCGATCTTAGTTACAGAACGTAAATTGATATTATCTCATATTTAGGTATAGTTAGTTGCAAAACTATTGAATGGTGTCAATATTTTCCGTTAATAACAAGTGAAAAATGTAAGACAGATGTAACTTCAAGGGTGCTTTTTGTAATTTAGCCAAGCCTGGAGGAGTGGAGGGTATACTCTTGTAATTATCCCTTAAATTATTTGAAGGAATAAAAATATATATGCATATTATTACCGTAGCAAATTTGTGTTCCCTAATTCTTGAAGTATAAATATATTTCAGAGGAGGCCATGCATCTGCCTTGCCTCAGATCTCAACAAGTTACTTGAGACTAAAGTTAGTCCCTTGAATTTCTTCATTTCGAGATTTTATATGTTGTTTATCTCGATTTGGAGTAACTTAATTAAACATCAAATCGAGTTGGTCCAAATAATATAAAGCAAGTGTAAGCAATATTATAGTGATGAAATGTTTTTTTCTTTTCAATTAGTTTGTGTTACAACCGTACAAGCATGGACATACCTTTGAAATAATTCACTTGCAAAAACCTATTTTCCTTAACGAGTTCTTTAAAGCTTGGGTTTGAAAGCTTAGGTTTTCTTGCAGTTTCTCGTAAATGCAATAAAACTGTGGATAAACATCTTCTTTCACACTTTGATCAATGTTGTGGATATTACTATTTTGCCTAATTTTTTTTATAATATCTCATCTTTTCTTGATTTGAAATAGTTTTTTTTCGCCCACCCCATTTTTCCATTTATAATCACCAATTAAAGTATTTCGATAGCTGGAAATTTATTTTGCACCAAATCACCAATGCGGTTTTATCTTGCATATCTGTGATAATTATTGTTCAGAATAATAGTTTTTACTTTTTAGCATGGATTATGTGGGAATCTAATGGCAGCTTATTAAAATTCATGACAAAAGATAGAAATATACCGGTTTCTTTTATCCAAAATTACCTCAAAAGAAAATTGGACATCATAAGCGGAGTTTAGGTAATCTCTTTTCTTATGGTATATACAGTGGCGGAGCTAGAAAATAATGTTGGTGGAGGCTGAACTCAAGGTTCCAAACAAGTCATTATCCATTGAGTTGCTCGATTTAAAGTTCGACTCGAGTTCAGTCATGTTATCATAAACAACGAGCGCAAGCACAATAGTACTTAGCTAGTTGGCTCGTGAGTTTGTCTAGTCGTTAGGTTTCTAAATAGTTGATGCATTTAAAAAAAATAAAAAAATAAATTGTACTTTAAAATATATTTTTTAATTTCTAATTTATCAACTTTTAAAATTTTACTAACAATTAATTTACCTTTCAAAGTAATAAATAAATTTGTACTCTTAATTTTTTAATTTACAATCTTGTACATTATGAAGTTTTTGAAATTTGAGCACCTTTTTTTTTCTTAAAAGATGGCTTTTAACAATAATTAAAGTACTATATAATGCCTTTAAATTTATTTAAATATTAATTAATCTTATGTTTAATTAATGAAGGTAAATTAGAAAATGAGTATTTTTAATATAAAAAAAATAAAATAAAAATTATTATTTTATTAATTTCAGTCCCTACAAATACTCCAACGGTTGACATTCTCTGGTTTATTATACAAAATCAATGGGGCTAATCATCTATTTGGAGCAATATTATTAATTTTTAATATAAAATTTAGATGAAAACATAAAATCTAGGGGGGCTCGAGCCTCTGGAGAAGCCTGAGTGTATCCGCCCCTAGGTATATATATATATATATATATATAGCATTAAATTCTTTACCGAATCTTGATAGTGCTATTTCGACATAATATAAAAATATTAAAATATGAAAACAAATCTGTGCACAGAATTATTTTCTTAAAGTTATTCATTTGACGAAGATATCTTGGTATTTTGTATTTAAGAATATTTAAAAAAAAGTACAGAAAAAAAATATACAAGAAACAATGTGTACTTTCAAATGAGATTGAATGGTTGTTGTATTAAGGGTGGAGTTTACTAAAACAGGAGGGTGCATTTATGAAAACATAGAGGAGAAACGTTCACAATATAATTATCAAGGTCCAAGGATGTAAATCGTAATTTAATGAATTATTTTCTTTTATTAATTAATTAGGCTTAAAACATCATTTGTTGTTGCATATCTCCGATAATGATACTAAATTACGTGACATATTGCTTGGAAATTTTATAGGTTGACATCAAATGCATGAGACTGAAAATCGTTCCAACGTTGACACTAAATAATGTAGTCGACTTTTGGCTCCAGACGGCTAGTGGGGATAGAGTCTCGGCCCCCATTGGCTCATCCCCAAAGGATTTTGTGATGGTGTTGAGCTGTGTACTGTCCTGATTCTTGAACCGTACGTGTGGCGCTCTCTTCCCCTATCTTTGTTAATCTTATATACTATTATACTGACTACATTGTATTAGTTGAGTTTCGTCAGGTTGTACAATGTGTTATTTAGCTACATTGTATTAGTATATACTCCTATATATATATATATAGATATATATATATATATATATATATATATATAATAATTTTATTTTTAGTTTGAAAATGTGTCATGTTACTATAATTTACGTACTATATGTTGTTATGTGATGGATATATATATATATAATAATTTTATTTTTAGTTTGAAAATGTGTCATGTTACTATAATTTACGTACTATATGTTGTTATGTGATGGAGGTGTACCGAATCGATATTTCCGACATCCAGTGTGAAGAATATATTAAAATCAGCTCAAAGTGTTTTGGAGGGAATATATAAAAGTGTTAGTTACTTTGTTTATGCGTTTTTATCTTTATTATTAGCTTATGCATTTTTTATCTTATTGGATCAGTATAAATTGTCCAGTTGTAAGACTTTTATACGCTGAATAATGTATTCCATATTTTCAATATATTAAAAAGGGTTTTATCCTTTCTCTCTCGTTTTTCTCTGGTTTTGGAGCTTGTGAGCTCAAATCTTTTCATGGTATCAGAGCTAAATATCTTCCGCGCCGTTTAAAATTTTATTGTTGTTTTTTATTTCTCTTTTCTGTGTTCGATCAATGGTGAGAGGGAACAACAATCGCGAAGCTATTCCACTAATGGAGGATCATTCGAGCCCCTACTATATTCACCTGGGAGATAATCCGGGTGTTGTGCTTGTCTTGCAACCTCTTAATGGATCTAATTACAACAACTGGAGTCGTTCTATGGTGACTGCACTAAGGGCGAAAAATAAACTTGGTTTCATTGATGGTTCTATCCCTAAACCAGATCCTGAAGATCTATTATATGCTGCTTGGGAACGAAGCAATAGTATGGTGGTCTCATGGATTCGTAACGCTGTAAGTCCAGATATATACTCTTCTATTTTGTATCTTGAGGATGCTGCTCCTACTTGGTTAGATCTAAGGGATAGGTTCTCTACTGGTAATATGGCAAGGTTTTATCAATTGAGACAAGAATTTATGAGTCTAAACCAGGGCACTCTGGATGTGAATGCTTATTATACTCGTCTGAGAATTGTTTGGGATGAATTCAAGAATCTGCAGCATGTGTGTTGGTGTACTTGTAATAGCTGCAGGTGTGAAAGTAACAAGAGATGGTCTTATTACCAACAACAGGAGTGTGTTGTGCAATTTCTACTTGGTTTGAATAACTCCTTTTCACAGCTCTGATCTCATATCATGTCCATGGTGCCATTTCCTTCTCTTTGTAGGATTTTCTCTATGGTTATTCAGGAGGAAAGGCAGAGGTATCTCAATGGTGGTTTACAACAGTCCTTTGGACAATCTTTCAGTGAACAAGCTAGCCCTATAGCCAATGATGCTACTGCATACAATAAGGGAAAAGATAGGTTCCATTGCACCCATTGTAACAAAACTGGCCACACAGTGGACATATGCTATGAACTACATGGGTAACCAGCAGGCTATGGCAGAGGCAGAGGAAAGGCAGATGTGAAGCCAACTCAGTTTGGTAATGTTCAAGCAAATGCAGATATTGTTGAAGCTGGTGGTAGTGATACTAGCAGTCAAGGGAGTTCTTATAGTGCTGCTCAGTCCCCTGGTATGCTAAGTAATGAGAAATGTATGCAGATGATCACATTTCTTCAAGGGCAGATGAACCTTGGTTCCCAAACTCAGCCTCCTTCTGGTGGTTCAAGTTCTTCTTCAAATGGCTCTCCAGCTAATGTGAATTCTACTGAATCACATTTTAGTGGTACTGTTTCATTATATTTCTTTTCTGGTGTAGTAACATGCTCTTCAACTCACTGGTTATTAGATACAGGAGCCACACATCATGTATGTTGTGATCTATTTTTACTAATTGATCCACAACCAGTGACTCATGTGAATGTGAACCTTCCTAATGGTTCAGTTGTGGAAGTTTCTCACATAGGCTCTGTTTTGCTTTCTGATGAGATTATGTTGCAATCAGCTTTATATGTGCCATCTTTCTCTTATAATCTTCTTTCTGTCAGTGCCCTTACCCTCACATCCAATTGCACAGTGCAATTTGCTCATGATTGTTGTATGATTCAGGAGATCTCAAGGGGTTGTCAGATTGGGATGGGTAAGAGAATTGGCAATCTGTATGTGATGGAAGCAAAGAGCCTTAGTAGTTCTGCAGCTGTTCTGGTTTGCTCTGTTGTTTCTTATAATGTATGGCATTCAAGATTAGGTCATTTGTCACACTCCAAATTACATTTGCTGTCAATGGATATTCAGGTTTCTTGTAATAAGGATTTTGTTTGTGAGATTTGCCCTTTGGCAAAAACAAAAGAAGTTGAAGTTTGATTTATCTGTTTCTAATGTTGTCTCTGTTTTTTATATGATTCATTGTGATGTGTGGGGTCCTTTCTCCACACCTACTGTTGATGGTTTTCAGTATTTCCTTACTATAGTAGATGACCGTAGTAGGTTTGTTTGGACTTTTCTCTTGAGAGTAAAGTCAGATGTTCAATCTGTTCTCACTCAGTTCTTTGCAACTGTTGAGACACAATTTGGGAAGAAAATAAAATGTGTAAGGTGTGATAATGGATCTGAATTTTCACTTAGCTCTCTTTTTGCTCAATATGGAACCATAGTTCAACATTCTTGTGTTGAAACGCCACAGCAAAATGCTAGGGTTGAGAGGAAGCACCAGCATTTGCTAAATGTTGCCAGAAGTTTATTATTCCAGTCACATCTCATTCTGGAATACTAGGGAGAATGTATATTGACTGCCTCCTATCTTATAAATAGGATACCCTCATCTGTCTTAGCTGCAGGGAATACACCTTTTTCCATGCTTTTTCAGAAATCTCCCTCATACTCACATCTAAAGGTTTTTGGTTGCCTCTGTTTTGCTTCTACTTTGGAGAGACATAGGACCAAGTTTTCACCCAGAGCTGCTAAGTGTGTATTCATTGGTTATCCTTCTGGTGTGAAGGGGTATAAACTTCTCAATCTAGATACACACACCATTTTTATATCCAGAAATGTTACTTTTCATGAATCTATTTTTCCATTTTCACATCTTAAACCACAGGTTTTCCCTCTTAATGAGGAGTCAATCCCTTTAACTCCAATTCAACCATTGTCACCACCACCTACATCCACCACATTACTTGATCCATCTCCAAATACCACAACTCCTTCCCATCCTGTCAACTCAACTGGAAGACAAATCAAAAGGCCTTCATACCTTAATGATTATTTATGTCATTCCATCTCTAGCTCTTATACATGTCCTTATCCTATTTCTTCATACCTATCTACTAATAAACTCTCCAATTCCTATTCTCTTTTCCTTGCTTCCATTACTGCTGTCCCTGAGCCTCATCACTACTCCCAAGCCATTCAATACCCTGAGTGGAGAACTGCCATGAAAGCAGAACTCACAGCATTAGAAAATAACCATACCTGGGAGGTTACTCATTTACCTCCTGGTAAAAAACCAATAGGTTGCAAGCAGGTTTACAAAGTGAAATTTAATGCTGATGGCTCTGTAGAAAGGTACAAAGCCAGAGTGGTAGCCAAAGGCTACACACAGCAGCCTGGGCTTGACTTTCTTGACACATTTTCTCCTGTTGCCAAACTGACTATTGTCAAGCTCTTACTTGCTGTTTCCTCTATCAAACACTGGGAGTTGTGCCACCTGGATATCAACAATGCCTTCCTTCATGGGACATTGACAGAGGAGATCTACATGACACTCCCACCTGGTTTGCTCAATCAGGGGGTGGAATATCCACAAGGGTCTGTTTGCAGACTTCTCAAGTCCATTTATGGACATAAACAAGCCTCTAGGCAATGGTACATTACCTTCTCTACTACTATTTGTTGAAGTTTGAAAGTCAAATAAAAATAAGCTATATTCATTTTTCTTTTGAATACATGAATGGCCTTTTCATATTATGTTCATGCATGGAATTAATTGTTAATTCATGTATGTGATTTAGGTTCATTTTGGTTGTCCTATAAATAGTCTTGTAGTCTTTCATTTTATATATGAGTTTGTATAAGATTTACAAGAAGTAATATAAGAGAGTTCAAGAGTATTTTTCGTGTTGATCGAGTGAGAAAAACAAGAGTGTTAATTATCTCCTCTCCACATATTTGTTTCGTTTATTCCGCTGTGAGTTAGTCGAGTTTACGTTTTTTCCAACAAAGTGGTATCAGAGCTAGATTCGATTCTCCTTAAAGATGATGGCCGCAAGTGGAGCATTCCCGTTTCCGAAGCTCTCGGAGGACAACTTTAATCGATGGAGCATTCAAATGAAGACATTTCTTGGTGGACAAGATGTTTGGGAAGCCGTTGAAGGAGGATTTAATGCATCTCAAGATCCTGCTCTTTTAAGCCAAGCCGAAAGGAAAACTTACAAAGAAGCCAAGGTAAAAGATCAAAGAGCTCTATACATTATTCAACTCGGCATGGACGACAACAATTTTGAGAAGATTTCTCAAGCAACCACGGCAAAGCAAGCGTGGGATATTCTTAACGATGCTTTCAAAGGCATTGACAAAGTTAAGAAAGTTCGACTTCAATCACTCAGAGGAGATTTCGAGTCATTGAAGATGAAAGAATCGGAAGAAGTATCCGACTACATCTCAAGAGTTGTTATGGTTGTTAACTAACTCGAAAGCAATGGAGAGAAGCTAGAAGAAAATCGAGTTGATGAAAAGATACTTCGGTCTATTGTGCAGAAAATTCGATTACATCGTAATAGCCATTGAAGAGTCGAATGATGTCGAGACTCTTAACATGAATGAGCTGCTCGGAAAATTACAAGTCCATGAAGAATAACTTAAAAGGCGAACGAAGGAAACGGAAGTCGAGCAAGCTCTTCAAGCAATGACGATCAATTCCGACCAAAATAAATTTGATAATTCTGGAAATCGCGGTCGTGGGAGAGGCCGCGGTAGAGGTCGTAGTCGTGGACGAGGTCAAGGACGTGGCCATGGTCGTAGCCATGAACAAAGTTACGAAGAACAAAACTCTTATAACCAAGACGAGTCACAATCGGAATCTCGTACGTCACGAGGTCGTGGAAGAGGTGGATATAATCGTCATCAAAATAAGAGAGACATCAAATGCTATAATTGTCACAAATTTGGGCATTACGCTTCAGAGTGTCGAAATGAGTCTAGCTCCGAAAAGGCTCATTTTGGTGAAAAAGAACCCGACCAATCGTTGTTGGCGTTAAAAGCGTCAATAGAAGAAGAAAATACGTCGTGGTACCTTGACTCGGGTGCGAGTAATCACATGTACGGGGAGAAGCAACAAAATGGTCTGTGCCGTTGCTTTTTCTCCGCAACAAAATGGCGTCGCGAAAAGGAAAAATCGTTCCATTATGAATATGGTTCGATGCATGTTGAAAACCAAAGATTTGCCAAAAGAACTTTGGGCAGAAGCGGTCGAATGTGCCGTTTATTTGTCTAATCGGAGTTCGACCAGAAGTGTTCATGATCAAACACCACAGGAGAAGTGGAGTGGAATCAAACCAAGCATTTCTCATTTGCGAGTATTTGGTAGTATTGCTCATGTCCACGTACCAGATTAAAACAGGAAGAAACTTGATGTGAAGAGCCAAAAATATATTTTTGTTGGTTATGATCAAGCTTCGAAATGCTATAAATTGTATGATCCAGTTGAGAACAAAAGGAAACTTAGTCGTGATGTCGTGTTCGACGAGAAGAGTTCTTGGGACTGGAGTACCCAAGATAAGGAGCAATATACTTTTTATCCTTTCGAGTCGAGTTCGAAAGAAGTTGAGGACGAGCCGCTGGAGCCCTCGAGTCCTCCATCGCCACCCCCGCGTGATGAACCTTCATCGGAAAGCGAGAGTTCGAATAGTAGAAGGCCGAAAAAGATGAGATCGTTGCGAGAAATTTACGAGCTCAATCAATATCCAAACTTGTTTTGCTTCTTTGCAGATAGCGAGCCCATAAACTTTGAAGAGGCGTCAAAGAGTTAAAAGTGGAAGAAGGCCATGGAAGATGAGATAAGTTCAATTAAAAAAAATGGAACTTGGGAACTTTCTTCTCTTCCACAGGGGCAAAAATCCATTGGAGTTAAATGGGTTTACAAGGCGAAAAAGATTTCAAAGGGAGAGGTAGAACGGTACAAGGCGAGACTCGTAGTCAAAAGGTACAAACAAAAGGCTGGAATTGACTACGATGAAGTTTTTGCTCCTGTAGCACGTCTGCAAACCATCTGATTTTTTATCTCGCTAACAGCCCAAAAGACGTGGAAAATTCATCAAATGGACGTAAAGTCCGCATTTTTGAATGGCGTACTTGAAGAGGAAGTTTACATCGATCAACCGGAAGGTTACTTGTTACCGGGCCATGAGGGAAAAGTCTTGAAATTAAAAAAGGCTTTGTACGGTTTAAAGCAAGCGCCGAGGGCTTGGTATAGCTGTATCGACCAAACATTTATGGAGAAATGATTTAAAAAATTCCCCCATGAGCATGCCCTTTATGTGAAAGTTGATGGTAAAGGTAACATGTTGATCGTATGTTTGTACGCCGATGACCTTATTTTTACAGGACATAAAGAGGAGTGGTTTGATGAATTCAAAGAGGAGATGACCAAAGAATATGAGATGAAGGACATTGGCCTAATGTCGTATTATCTCAAAATTGAAGTGCAGCAACAAAAAGATGGGATGTTCATTTCCCAAGAAGGCTATGCAAAGGGAATTTTAAAGAAATTCAAAATGGAGAATTGTGCGCCGACTAATATCCCGATTGATGTTGGGACCAAATTTTCAAAGGACGTAAATGGAGATCGTGTCGATCCAACTTTGTTTAAAAGCTTGGTTGGAAGTTTGCGATATTTGACGTGCACGAGGCCCGATATTCTTTATGAGTTCGGTCTCATTAGTCGCTATATGGAGAATCCGACTAAGTATCATTTCAAAGTGGCTAAACAGATACTCCAATATGTCAAAGGTACGATCAATTTTGGTTTGTTTTATCCAGTAGATGGAGAAATGAAATTGTTAGGATATAGCGGCAGCGATTGTGTTGGAAATCGATATCCCGGGTTATCAAAAATTGCGGAAACCGACAACCCGACCGAAATCCCGTCGCCGGAAACACGATCAGGAACACCACGCGAAGCCGGGCTCGACAAGAGCATCGCCGCGGGATGAACTCGCGGCTAATTCCTAGCCGAACCCCATCACGGCTGGGGTTCGCGATCGCCGTGCATGGCGATCGCATGGGGCTGTTCGGGCAGCCCCCGTGTGGCGGTGAGTCCGGCGACTTCACCGCCGTCGCCTCCGGGAGGGGCGGTCAGCCCAGCTGACCACCGCGGCTCCAGCCGCGGCTCGCCCTCGGCGATCGATCGCCCGCCACGGCTTCAGCCGGGGCCTCCCTTTGCGCACGCCGCCGACGAGGGCGGCTGGGATCCGCCGCGGCACCAGCCCGCGGCATCCCAGCGATCGACCGAAGTCGATCGCATGCCCCGCCGTCCAGCCGGGACTCCCCTTGTCGCGCGTAATCGGCGGTCGAACCATAGGGTTTCAACCGCCCCTCTCGATCTTCGTCGGGGATCTCGAATCCCCGTCCGCGAATTTCGTACGTTTCTCGGATCGTTCGTTCATGTATATATCACGATTATAAAACGCATAATCATAAGAGGGGGTTTACGATTATACCTACGTCTCGTTGTGCGGAGAAACGAGATGATTTGAAGACCTTTGAATCTTCCCACGTATTCCTTGCACTTCGTTCGAACGTCGTGTGGGCGACGATCCTCCGAACTCCTATGGATCTCCTTCACGAACTCTCTAGAATATCAAGTATGATA
>JACOMQ010016847.1:0-10496 GCA_014843705.1 Euphrasia arctica | reverse complement strand
ATTTTGAGAATAGAATATTTGCTTTATTTCCCAACCAAGGAAGAATTTATTCCCTTTCGAGAAAGAAGAATACTATGATCTACTACTTTTATCCTTCCTTCTTTAGGTGTTTGTATTTATCTCTTTCTATTGAATAGTTACTTTTTTTAATCTTGTGTAATTTACAATATTTTATCTTAGAAAAATTGTGATTATTTTGACAACTAATAAATAAGCCCAATTTTATTTTTTATCTTTTTTATGAGTACCGTTAATTTAAAATTATTTATGTGACTGGTTAATATTATTATCAACGATTAATTAAGTGATAATGTATGGTTACCGTAAACTAAATGTGTTACTTCATCCATTTGATGAAAAAATAATTTTATGTTAATTTTGAGCACAAAAATAATATATTCTCTATCTCAAAAAAGATGATTCATGCACTTATTTTGTAATTTTTAAAGAAAATGAATCATTTTTTTAAACAAAGTAAATAGAATGTATAATGCGATGAAAGGTATCACATTTTTTTAGAAGTTTATAGTATATTGTTTACATTTTTAAAAAAAATGTATAATGCGATGAGAGAGAGAGAGAGAGAGAGAGAGAGAGAGAGAGAGAGAGAGAGTTTATAGGAGTATATGATATTGAGGGATGAGAATGGAAAGGAGTGAGGACAGGTGCATGACAATCTTGTATTCCACAAAAGCACTGTAATATCTATCTACTGAATTTCAGCTCCAAAAACTTTAGAGAAACTACCTCAAAATTAAAGTTCCCTTCCACATGATGTATGTAATATGTATCTCGCTTTATGCATTGATCTTCACGTCATTTTATTTTTACCATATATCCCAAAATTAATGATAGATTTGGGGATTCGAACTACAAGAACACATTTTTTCATGACTATTATATGTTTGTTAAAGCAAATAATATACTGTACTTATATTTTTGATGTCTCAGATGATTATAATTTTTTGAAAAAAATAATCATATATTTATTTTAGAACAGAAAGAGAATTTTTTTGAAGTAATATAATTTGATAACGAATAAAATAGTAAAATGTAATCTCATTAATTTAAAGTTAGGAAACAGAAATTGCGAGAATTATTTAAAAAATTGTAATGACAAATTTAAGAATTTGCAACGTCAGAATACATTGTATTCTCTCTGTATAATAAGTTATATACTCCATATATATGCATGCACTCTTGGTCCAAAAAGAAGAAAAATCAGTGGTGATGCGGTTAGTGATAATAACCCGAAAAAGGCTTCGTACCACGAAAGAGAACAAAAGAACATCGCTTTAATGAAAGAAAACTATTGAACGGGTCCAATATACTACCTCTGTTCCAAAAAAATGATCATACTTTCTTTATAAATTATAAAGGATGTGTGACCACTTATACGGAACAAAATTAATATTTATTTTAATTTTCATTTCCATTTTTAGCTTTTGATTTGTAAAATAAACCTACATTTTGAATTAATCAATGAACCCAAAAGAAAAGATAGGAAGAATAAAAATTTTATTTCAGTTCATTTCAATTTAAAAGAAAACACTAAAATGTCAAGAGTACTATTTTGAAACGCACACAGTAGTGTTTAATCTTGTGTCCCGACCAAAACAGATCAACATACAGTTAATTTAATAAAGTTTACTTTGCTTTTTTACTACACACAAATATATATATTCCACTTTATCGGTTGTAATTTAATTAAATAACGGCCGCGATTTCATTCTTTGCAAAAAAGAAATGGAATAGCTTCTCGATAACACAATACCTTTTTTTTCTCATAGATTTCATAAACCAAAACCCTTTTTTTCTCCTTTCAAAACCCTCATTGCCCTTCTAGTTTCTCTCTCATTTGTTCTTCAATCTCGGCAAGAAAAAAGAGAGAGAGAATCGTAAGAGATCGATCGATCGATGTTCCACCCAAAGAAGCCATCTTCATCAACCATGATTAATTCTCACCACGACCGCCCTATGCCGATGAGCGTCCAACCCGACTCCGGCTTAGTCCTCACCACCGACCCTAAACCTCGTCTCCGTTGGACCGTCGAGCTCCACGAGCGCTTTGTTGATGCTGTCACACAGCTCGGCGGGCCCGACAGTGCGTACATAAATATATATAATTGTTTTTATTTAATTATATATTATATTATTATTATTAATCGTTTTCTAATGTTCGTTGTAGAGGCGACGCCGAAGACTATCATGCGAGTTATGGGAGTCAAGGGTCTCACACTTTACCATCTCAAGAGCCATCTTCAGGTCAGATTTAATCGACTCGTCGATACTTTTGTTCGAATAATATTTCGATATAATTTGATTTTATTTTATTTACGAGATATTTATTCAATTCATTTCATCAGAAATTTCGACTCGGAAAACAGCCTCACAAGGACTTCCATGATCATCACTCAATCAAAGATGGTGAGAGAGCGAGGTTACCTTATAGAAATTACATATATTAATTGTATGTACATATTCAATTCATCATGTAATTAACGAAATTATTCGTCACTCATAACAGCTTCATCATTAGAACTCCAACGAAACAACGTGTCGTCTGGAATGATGGGTCGTAGCATGAACGAGTATGTTTTTTCCGCCTTTTTTTGTTTTTGTTTTTCGTCGATTTCGAGTTACTGAATTTTGTGTTACACACAAATTAGGATGCAAATGGAGGTCAACAGAAGGCTCCATGAACAATTGGAGGTACATGACATATTTAATTTATTTTTCTAAATTAAAATAATAAAAAATTTGTGTTTTCTGTAACATATTGATATATAATTTTCACACAAATTAAATTAAATTAAATTACATGCAGGTCCAGAGGCATCTGCAGCTGCGAATCGAAGCCCACGGAAAGTACATGCAGACGATCCTCGAGAAAGCGTGCCAAACCCTCGCTGGAGAAACCAACAACAACAACAACAACATGCCCGTCGCTGTGAATTTCCCGTCGTCCCTTCAAGATCTCAACATGTACGGCGGAGGTGGGGCCCACCATCAACCGCTCGATCTCCATGCGTACGAAAACAACGACAACGACGAAAACATTAATAATTTCTTACCCAAGAAAAGGCCTAATAATATTGCATACAACACCAACAATAATAATAATAATAACGGCAGGAGCCCTTTGATTTGGGCCGACGATTTTAGCCTCGACGGTGGTCAGATTCAGATCGGGCCTTTGTCGATGGATAGTATCGATGACTCGGTTTCGGATGTGTATGAGCCGAAGCCCATTAATTTATCTGTCGGGGAGGGTAATAAAACGAAGATTGATTTTTCCGGGAAGATGGAGAGGCAGTCGAGGACAGCGCTCAGCGTTGGCGGCATTCCGCAGGGACGGAGCTCGCCTTTCGGGTGACTATAAATTACTTAAATTAACTATATATACATTTATTTGCTTCGATTTTATTTTTTTAGTGTCATGTTCTTGGTTGATTAGTGTAACTTTTGTTGAGACAAGGGTTTTGGTTTTGGTGTAAAGGCTGTATTTTTCTTCTTAGACACTGCATGCATGTAAGTTGTGTAAAACAAAACAATAAACAATTTACACTCGGTTTTTTAAGGGCGAATTTGCAATGTTTTTTGAACTATGTTTAGATACTATGTATAGTAATTAGTATAGTAACTAGTGAGGAAAAAATATTTATGCATGACAATAAATTCTGGAAAAATGAGATATTTGTGTTTGAATTTTTTGATATGAATTTTAGAGGGAAAACGAGTTCAATAAAATTGTTAAATGAAAAAGGGGTACGTAGTTTGAATTAAAGCCATACAAAGTAGGATATTCGCTTTCGTATTTTCTGTTAAATATATAACTTATAATGATTAATACTTAATGCTTTTAGTTAGTTAGTTGGTTAGTTAGTTAGTTAACATGAACATGTTCTTGGGAAATTAAAAAAAGATTATTAGTCATATATACAAATTCATACAAAATATTACTCCATTGATTTTGAAAAGAGTAAATAAGTTATGTAGATGAAAATAAATTAAAGCACACGCCGACAAAGAGTATCCAATAACTTTTCTCTTCTTCTTCTTTCTTTTACCATTTGGAATGTATTCCATTTGTTACATGATGTCATATGCGTGTCAGTGTGTGTATATATATATACTTAGAGTGACTCCAAAGGGACGTTAATTAAGTAAGTCATGTTTTTAGAACTCGATTTTAATTGATCATTTCAGTCTATTAATTAATATTATTTTATCGGCCAATTATATATACTGATACGTTTGTTTTTCGTTTATTACTATTGAATGAAATGTACGGATGACTTGAAAAAACGAATGCCGTTTATTACAAATGACGTGACGCGAAATATGTAAAAAAATCTAAATAAAAACAAGAATTAATTAGAATGTTTTAAGATCGACAACCTTTATTTCCTATAAAGAGAGGATTTCATCACGTATAGTATAGGTAGATATCTCTAGGTTTAAAGAGAAGTGAAAAAAAAAAGGAAAAGAGTGGTGGCCAGGAGAATAAAATGCAAAGATCGATGAAGCTTCTACCTTTAGTGAAGAGTACAATTGGTATCAAAAACACTATGTTTTAATTGGGAAGAGATTCACTAGGGACCGACTTCATACTACTATCATTTAACATGTTAAACAAATATATATTTGGACTTAAAATTCAATCATAATATAAATTGAACCTCTAAGAAGTTATTGTGTAATTAGGTGAATCAAAAATTCTAAATGCGAGACATTCAAACACTCACCATTGAAAATTTATTTTCTCTTTAATTATAATTACATATGACACTCAATTTCAACGAAACTCAACACGTTAAAGATTTTTCTCGATCTCCTTATTACACGAAACTCAATCTCAAACAAATCAACACTTTTGAAATTTAATTCCCTCGAATCTATTTCATAATTAAGTTGAATATCCGAAATGAAAAACCATAATTCTTAAAAAACAATGAATATTAATTAAAAAACAATTCAGTCAAAATTAATTTATTGATTGATGATGCATGCTTAACGAACCCATTAAAATCTAAATTTGGTCAAGTTATTTGATCACGTTCACACTGCGTACATTTAGAGCATATCGATTTTTTCTATATATATATACAATTAAGTAACTAAAACGTATATAGTCATTAGTATTTGTACGTAGGGGCGTAGGGCTACAAATGAATATGGGTAGTTACACCCTGAAACTTCTAGTTCTTGTAGCAATCTTCATGATCTCCTTTTTTATATTTGATTTTTCTCATTTCATCGTCAAATCTTCAATCCTTCACTCTCCTCCAGCAGGTTTATATTAATTTATATATTTTGTTATTCGATTATAATTTTTAATTCATTATAATAATAATTAATATTATGCCAAATGCATATAAATATTATTATATATATATATATATATATATACAGGTGAGGGAAAAATTGATTCGTCATCATCAACTCATTGTGGTGGAGGCAGTTCAAGGAAGCTCTATGTTGATGACCTTGCTGATTCTAAAAGGACCGGGGGGCCCAAGCCCCCGACTCCCAGCCTTAATGTTCCAGCAGTTCCACATTGAGGGTTTTCGCCTCGTTATAAACAACTCAACGTCGACAATATAATTATGTACGTTGATTGTAGTACTCGATCTATATATCGGCTTCTTGAAATATAATTATATAACAGTTTTAACTAATGCTTGTGATATATTATGAATTATGTTGATCAATAAAAACAAATTAAATAAGCACATATTGGTAATGCATTACAGTATACACAAAAGCAAAACTAATTAATTAAATAGCTAGCAATTGTCTGATCAAGATACCGGAATTACGTATACCATATATATATGTACCAGTAATTATCACGAGTTCTTTATGAATCCTGAAAATGCACGAAAGAAGCGATAGCATTGTGGGGAGTTGAAAATAATGCGATCGAATATTTATATTTGTCGACTCCTCCACTCCTCGTAGCTGAACCAGTGCATGATTCTCGGTGATTTTTTTTATTCGATCTCCTTTAAATTGGAGTATATATATGTATAATTTTATTCAGTATATATATAAGTATAATTTTATCATCCAACTTCTAGTATATGGTAAATATGTGACCAATTATTAACTCTTCCAATGTCAAAAAGTAAGTTTTGAAAATTCTTCCACACGACACTCGATATTCCAACGAAAATCTCAACACGCTGACGATTTTTCTCTTAATATATATCCATAATGAAAAAGATCCTAATTCTTAAAAACCAATCCATTCAAAAATAATTTGGTCAAAGTTTTAATTTATTGTTTCTCATTTTGGTGACGTGTATTTTTTTATCTTATGACCAGCTCACAACTTACGTACGCATATATTATATTATATTATATTATATTATATATATGTAGAGCTTTGAATCATGAGTATGGGTAATTACACCATGTAGAATTTACTAGTCGCAATAATATTCATCTCCTTTTTTATAGTAGTATTTGCCTTTTCTCCGGTCACAGCTTCAATCTCTCAATCTCCACCGGCAGGTTTATAATAATTTATTTTCTTATTTAATTATATATTTTTTATTATAATAATTATGTATTAAATATTGTACGATACATTATAGGTGAGCTGGAGAAAATCGAGTCATCGAAGCATAGTGGTGGAGGCAGAAGCTCAAGGAAGCTTTATGTTGACGGCTGCTTTGCTGATTCCAAAAGAACCGGCGGCTCCCCGCCCCCGCCCCCCAGAGCTTCCGGTGGTTGAGAAGGTTCGATTCATCATAAACAAACTCGACAAGTACTAATAATTATAATATAATCACGCAGATCGATTATTGTACTTGAATTATGATGTTGCTTGCTTTGTTGATCAATAAGAATAAATAAACAAATTGACAAATTAAAATAAGCATATATAGTACTTCTGCATACACTGATACACAAAAGCAAAACCAAATACCCAAAATTACATACACGACGTAACTCGTAAGTCGTCGACCAGTTCATCGGCCAAACTTATAGGTCATGCTAGGGTTACAGTTGAAGCCTTGACCTTTTATGAATCCGTTTCTAAGGTTGTAGCCTGGATAGTCATATTGATTAAAAACGACGGCCTCGATAAGCCTGAACCCTTGATCATCAGCCAAGTCCTCGATTTCCCACTCCGAGTTGAAGCCCTTGGTCTTGTGAGTTATGTGAATCTCACCATTTGTGCTCAACAACATTTTCGCATTCCTTATAATTATATTTATTATACATAAGGAGTATATACAGTATATGTAACAATGCTATTAATTAGCACTTACTCTATAACCGAGTCACGCGTCAAGTCCTCGAAAAATCCAGCATAGCGGAAGTTGAACACAATGCGATCGAACACCTTTTTTCTTAAGTACTCGACGAACACTAACTCAGTCGCATCGACCCAATGAAATGCTGTATGTATACATCATGAATCAAATACAACTTTAAAAGTTAAATTAAAGTAATTGCTATATATAGTACGTACTCTTAGAGGTTAGAGAAGTGGCGGTCATGTTGGAAGCGCAGCCGAAGGCCTCGGCGAGACAACGAGCGAACGAGAAATCTGCAGAGTAAAATGTGAAGAAGTGACTTGGGTAAACATTTTGTGTTGTGATCGTCGGAAGCATCCGACCTCATTTCTTTCGCCGGAATTAGTTTTCCGATCAATCGTGAATAGAATATAGATCGGATTGAGTTACCTTACTTTTTATATTTGAATATTCGTATGGGTAGTCGCGTTTTTGATGAATTAAGGGTAATATTGTATTTTTACATTGATGAATGTTATATGGGCCGGTGATTCTTATGTTGCTTGGACTGGGCTTATGGTGGGTGTAAAAAGCGTTAGGCCCATTAGAGTTGACATTGAATAGTTTTAGGTTTGAGAAAAATCCCAATTTCACGATCAGAGTAGACGAAGAAAGCGCGAAGAATCTGGAATGTCATTTCTGATAGTGTGGATGTTTCATTTTCTTCATTCTGACTAATTACACGAAACTCAATCTCAAACAAATCAACACTTTTGAAATTTAATTTCCTCGAATCTATTTCATAATTAAGTTGAATATCCGAAATGATCATAAACCATAATTCTTAAAAAAACAATGAATATTAATTAAAAAACAATTCAGTCAAAATTAATTTATTGATTGATAATGCGTGCTTAGAGAACCTCAACCCATTAAAATCTAAATTTGGTCAAGTTATTTGATCACGTTCACACCACTGCTTAAGGACTTGTTCTTTTGGATTTAATTTCAGTTCAGTTCAGATCGCTTCAGTTCAGTTCGTTTCAAAATAAATTAAAATAAAATAAACAAAAAATAATTTGAATCTATAATTTTAAATATAAAATCTAGTTACCGTCGTAATATTATTAATATTTTTAAAAAAATATTTAATAATTTATACAAATTATTATTATTTTTATAAAAAACCAGTTCAGTGCTTAAGTTCAGTTCAGTTCAGTTCAGATCGCTTCAGTTCAGTTCAGTTCAGCCGATTTCAGTCCAAAAGAACATATGCTTATCGATTTTTTCTATATATATACAAGTAACTAAAACGTATATATAGTCATTAGTATTAATTTGTACGTAGGGCTACAAATGAATACGGGTAGTTACATGAAACTTCTAGTTCTAGTAGCAATCTTCATGATCTCCTTTTTTATATTTGATTTTTCTCATTTCATCGTCAAATCTTCAATCCTTCACTCTCCTCCAGCAGGTTTATATTAATTTATATATTTTGTTATTCGATTATAATTTTTAATTCATTATAATAATAATTAATATTATGCCAAATGCATATAAATATTATTATATATATACAGGTGAGGGAAAAATTGATTCATCATCATCATCAACTCATTGTGGTGGAGGCAGTTCAAGGAAGCTCTATCTTGATGACTTTGCTGATTCTAAAAGGACAGGGGCCCCCCCGCCCCCGGCCCCCAAGCCTAATGATCCAGCTCCACATTGATGGTTCTCGACTTCTCGTCTCGTTATAAATAAATAATTTATGTACGTTGATTGTAGTACTCGATCTATCGGAATATTATATAACAGCGTTAATGCTTGTGATATATTATGATTAATTATGTTGATCAATAAAAACGAATTAAGTAACACATATTGGTAAGGCATTACAGTACGCAAAAGCAAAACTAATTAATTAAGCTAGCAATTGTCTGATCAAGATCCCGGAATTACTATACATATATATATATAATATTTTTCCGATTAAAAAAAAGAAATATGTATCAATAAGTCGGTTCATCGGGCCAACTTATAGGTCTCGACCCTTGGCCTCGATTTCCGGTCCACTCCAAGCTGAAGCCGTTGGTCTTGCGAGTTATTTCATCATGTTTGCTCAACAACATTTTCTCTCTCATTCTTCATGATAAAAATTTAATTGTCACAATTAAGTTCTTTATGAATCCTGAAAATGCATGAAAAAAACTATTGGAGAATATATTCGGCTCAACTTTCCGAGTGTCTAATTGCCACCGTTTGAGCATTCGAGTGTTTAGTTGCCCACTTCTCTAACCGTTCCGACAGTTGGATGAAGCGATGAAAATAATGCGATCGAATATTTATATGTGTCGACTCCTCCACTCCTCCTAGCTGAACCAGTGCCAACGTGCATGATTCTTGGTGATTTTTTTTATTCTCCTTTATAATTGGAATGTATAATTTTATTCAGTATATATTATAATATCATCGAACTTCTAGTATATGGTAAATATGTGACCAATTATCAACTGTTCCAATGTCAAAAAGTAAGTTTTGAAAATTCTTCCACACTACACTCGATTCTAACGAAAATCTCAACACGCTGACGACTTTTCTCTGAATATCCATAATGAAAGATCCTAAAAACCAATGAATTCAAAAATAAATTGGTCAAAGTTTTAATTTATTGATCGCCTTGGCATTGTTTATTTGACTCATTTTAACGTACAATTTAATAGGTGACATCATTTTTCTTCTCTTATGACCTCACAACTTACGTACGCATATATTATATATATTATATATGTACATATTATTTTATATGTATATAAATAAGTCATTTGTGTAGAGCTTTTTTTATTTGTAAATGTCAATCAAATAGAAAAAAAAGTATGATGTATATAAATAAGTCATTTGTGTAGAGCTTTTTTTGGGTAAAAGGTCAATCACATAGAAAAAAAAGTATGATAAAGAACAATTCATATAAATGAAAATCTCATCGAATCACCGAGCTAACAGATTAGTTCTCAAACAATCAAACCTAAACATATATCACTAAAAACCAATTTGTCGCGCGGTTTGATCACCGACCGAATCAAATTATCTTAACCAATTTAAAAATCAAATTAATTCGATCGGTCATCGAACCGATTAAATTATATTAAAATAAATAAATAAATCAAATCAAAATTAATTTTCGGTTCGGTTTCGATTAATAACTAATAACTAAAACTATATAAAACAATTTTAAAAATCATGTCA
>JACOMQ010016846.1:0-10496 GCA_014843705.1 Euphrasia arctica | reverse complement strand
TATACATGAATAATTATTACAAAGCCCTCAATTGAGGGCTGGGCTTGTCTCGGGCCTTGTAATGGTGAGATGTTGTCGGGCCTCGGATCGTGGGTCGGGCTTGTGGCCCGAGCCGCTTGGAGCTCCCCTTTTTAACTAAAACTTATTCCCTACGGCTTATTAACTAAAACTTATTCCCTACGGGGATAAGCCGTAGGGATCCCCTACGGGCGAACCTACGACATCCCCGTAGGGATCCCCTACGGGAAAGAACGGATGCGGAAAGCAGTCCCCTACGGCTCCCCTACGGCCAGCCCGTAGGGATTTCCCCTACGGCTTCAAAAATCCCGTAGGGGATTTGTTCCCTACGAGGCAAACCCCTACGGCGTGATTCCCGTATCCCTACGGATTTTTGTGGATTTCCCTACGGGAATTGCCGTAGGGAATCTGCGAATTTTTTGTAGTGTTTATCCAACCGATGTAGATACTCTAACAATATTTAAGATTAAGGTAAGTTTATTTTATTAATTTATTAATTTTTTTTTGAAGTTCTTTTATTAATTGGAGTATTGTTAATTTTATAATTATAAAAAAAAGTAAAATAACTACTAGAATACTCTCGGCTACTAAATAACTACTTATAATAAAAAGAGTAATTTTGGAATATTACACAAATTTATAATTAAGAAAAACTAATACCCTAAATTAAATAGGGGATAAAATAAAAACTTTTTAAATTACCCTTTAAAAAAATCACCCTAAAATAAAATGAGTTCGTTCATGAATATATATTCATGTATTGCAGGATGAGTTGTTATGGGGTGCGTCGTGGCTGCTCAGAGCGACTAATGATGCGAATAAGTATCTGAATTTCATCAACTCATTGGGGGCTAACAACAACGGGGACATTGAAGACATTTTCGGATGGGACAACAAGTATGCTGGTGTTTATGTTCTCCTATCAAGGGTACGTACGTTGGAAGTAACGCTACACAAAAATAAATTCTAGCTAATTGAATTCGATCTGCAGGAATTCTTGTTAGAAAAAGAGGACCCGGCTTTTCAAAGATTCAGTGAGCAAGCGGAAAACTTCATGTGCAAGATACTGCCTAATTCCCCTTCTTTGACTATGAAGTACACACGAGGTACTGTGTAATTAGAAGCTAGGCATTCATTCGTAATTTTTAGTACTATAATTGAAAACGCAATTCTTTGATCGATTGCTGCTGCTGCAGGGGGTTTGATGCATAATATGGACGGACAAAATCTCCAGTCTGTAACGGCCATATCGTTCTTGCTCACCACATACGCCAATTACATGTGTTAAAGTTGGGCCAGTATACACCTTAAAAGGCCTTGTTAAGGTGATAAGGTAATCCAACTTATATTTGAGCTTTAGGATCGATTTCCAACCGATGTGGGATACTTAACACGCCCCCTCACGAGTAGGCTCGGTTTTGTCGGCTCTACTCGTGGATATAGTGCCATCTTTGGGCAAGCCGGAAATTTCATCGGCTGGGGCTCCATCATCATGTTGGGCCTGCTCTGATACCATGTTAAAGTTGGGCCAGTATACACCTTAAAAGGCCTTGTTAAGGTGATAAGGTAATCCAACTTATATTTGAGCTTTAGGATCGATTTCCAACCGATGTGGGATACTTAACAACATGTCTACCTCAAACGCCCATAATTCTTTCAGCTGTGGAAGTCTGATCGTCAATGCAACGGTTTTGCAAAGTCTTGTCAAAAAGCAGATGGACTACATCTTAGGGGACAATCCGATGAGAATGTCGTACATGGTGAACTATGGCAACAGTTATCCAACGAGAATTCACCACAGAGGATCTTCTATACCCTCGATCTATGTTCAGCCAACCCCTACTGAATGTTTGGATGGATTTCAAAAGTATATGAACTCATTGGAACCCAACCCAAACATACTCACCGGAGCCATCGTGGGAGGTCCCGACTATTATGATAATTATGTCGATAATCGCATGGATGCTGGACAGTCGGAGCCTTCCACATACTATAATGCTGCCATTGTCGGACCCTTGGCATACCTTGCAGCTCACGTAGATTAGTTCTACCGCTCATACGTGTTTCATACATACTTAAAAATGTGCTACGTACTCCTATTAATATTGTACTCTTCATGCATTTCCCTATATATGCATCATAACACATGTTATCATATCACATGCAGTATCATGTTCGTATTTACCTAATTAAATAGAGTTTAATTAGCTTAATTAGTATCACAAATTACAAATTAATCATCATTATTATTCATGAACATTGCAAATATATATGTGATCAGATCGAGTTGTGATTTTTCCTTTTCATTTCAAGTTAACCGTGCATTTATGAATAGTGAAAATGGGTCAGCTCAAATTTTCCTTTTGTCCATGTATATATAGTATAAGTGTGGGACAAAAGAAATATTAATGAAAAAATTACCAATTTAGTCCCATAAAGATGAGTTGTTTTCTTTTTGGTACCACAAAGTCACATTTTTTTAAATTAATTCAGTAAAGCTTCAAATCGAGTCGATTTCATCCAATTTTCGCCTGAAAATTCAAAATCTGTCGGAAATTGACCGCGTGAGTCGCACGCGCTATTTGAATTAGGGATTCCCAGCGACCTAATCCACGTGGCGACAGTTGATTGGCTGATTTGAGCGTGGTGATGAATTTGAGTGATTTTTACTTTGAATTCGAAAATTAGGGTTCGTGCGGAGATTACTTTTGGGAATTTAGGATTTTTTGGAAAACAATTTTGGGGTGAAATGAATTAACCACGACTATCTCATGCTTTTTTAATCTAAATTCATTTTCTTTTTGTTTTTCTTATTCATTTAATATTCACGTGGCGACAGGTGGATTTTTTTTTAAACAAACATAGCCAATCAATTGTCGTCACGTGGATTAGGTCGCCGAGAATCCCTAATTCAAATGGCGCGTGCGACTTACGCGGTCGATTTCCGGCAGATTTTGAATTTTCAGGCGAAAATTGAATGAAATCGACTCGATTTGAAGCTTTACTGGATTAATTTGAGAAAGTGTTATTTTATGGTACCAAAAAGAAAACACCCCATCTTTATGGGACTAAATTGATAACTTTCTCAATATTAATTCACTTTCTTTGGGTTGATATCAGTCAGCATTCGTCTTCCTTCCACACATTATGTTGTGAACCAAGCCAGAAACAACCGCGACCTCCGGTGAGAAACAAACTCAAACTCAAACTCAAATCGAACAATCGAACACAAAAACACAAAACTCGATCGTGAGCTAAACACTCAACTCTCACCACTCACGAAGTTCGAATCAAGTATATAGAATACACTCACGCTGCAAAATTTGAAATAACACAAAGATTTTTACGTGCTTCGATCGCCGGGAAGACGATCTACGTGCACGGTGGAGGAGAGGGTGGTTCTGGGATTATACGAGGCACAAAAGCGATTACAACAAGTTCTCTGCAGCTCAAAGATTGCATATCAATCGCTAACACTCGCGATTATATACTAGAACAGAAACGCACAAAATGAAAACCATCATCTAAGCCGTCCCTCTGTAACTGTCTCGCGTTTGCAAGCCGTGCGATCAAATCTTGCAATTCTAATTGAAATCGATAGATGAGCTGGCAAGGATCACGTTCCAACAAGAATCATGTGAAATGGTGTAGAATCGAGTGAGAAAACGCCCACGCAATCCAGCTGCATCCGGCCCCAATTTCAAACCAAAACGGCGTTGTTTTATTGTGCGGGAAATTTGAATTTCCTGCTGAAATTACCAGAATGTCCATGAGCTCGTTTCTTGTATATTTTGCACCCTGAGTTGGATTTCTGTGTACATTTCAACACATTACATTATCTTCTTACAAATTCTTCCTGCAACAATAATAAAAACTTTATTTTTTTCTTTAATATTTTTATTCCGCATATTAAATATCCAACAACTGACGAGCAACGGATAATCCTACTATAATAATAATAATAATAATAATAATAATACCATGAGGATAATCCCTTGGACAACTTAAACAAATATTTCAATATAGTGAAATGTAATAAAAAAAAAATAGTTTCGTAACGAAAGTACAAAATTGTCCGAAGTTCAGACACTAAAGTACAATTTTCCCTAAATATTCTAGATTGATTGCCTATTGCAGTGGCGATACAGGTGATGTGCTTCCGGTGAAATCAACAAAGTACTCGTTGCGTAAACTTGAGGCAAAGGTAGAAACTCCATGATACCCGTGGTACTACAAACACGAGATAACGAATTAATGAAATGACTCGATCGATCGATCTGTGGCATAATGTACAAAACTAATTAAAAATGGCATTTCGATGCATGGATACAGGTGGGAGGATATGCGGTTGGATACAGGCGAGGCATAACATGACGTTTGCAATGGTAAGAGGAACTGGGCATCGCCGCATGGGGTCCCGATTAGACAGCCTGGACGAGCGCTTGCGTTGTTTACATCCCTCTTCTTGATCCAGGCCAAATCTCCTCCTCGTGGAAATTAACTGAATACAGTAGTAGTAATATATATGCTCTCTTATATTTCGTGTTTTGAGACTTATTTTACTGTACTAATCGGTCTTCGTTATTTATGGAAAGGCCCTTCATTTTTATGTCTTTCCTAATTTGGAAATGATATCATAACATCTTGCAACATTGGTCGATTCCACGTTTAGTTTTTTTAATTTATGAAAATTCAAATATGGTATTTTAACGATTTTTAGTGAAATTTGGAACGATGGTTGTATATAATGTGTACACTTGATAACTCACTCTAGTGTGCTTTCTTGGGTGAAGTCAATTCAAATTGGGTGAATGTCACAAAAACACGATTTTAAAAAACAAATTACATTCAATTTTTTTCATATTTATGTAACTGTTGGATATCTCAATGGATTGAATAAAGAATCTTAGACTCACAAATAAGTTGAACAACCTTAATATCTTAAAAGGTCTTTTAATGTATTATTGACCCAACTTTGCATAATAAACTTAAAAAATTAAATGTGAAATCCTTTTATGTTAAAGGACATTTACACAAAAGAGACTTTATTTCATTTTTTTTCAATATATATATATATATATATATATATATATATATATATATTATTTTAAGGGTGATTTTGGATAAAGTGTAATTTTCTAACATGTTAAAGTTAGGGCACTTTAAAAGGCTTTTTTAAGGTATTAAGGTTGTCCAACTTATATGTGAGCCCAAAAAGTTGGGTCAATAACACCTTATAAGACATTTTAAGGTATTAAGGTTGTCCAACTTATATGTGAGTTCAGTGTTCTTTATCCAATCGATGTGTGATATCCAACACTCCCCTCACGAGTAGGCGGAAATTTCATCCACTTTACTCGTGGATTAACGCCATCTTTGTGGCGAAAATTCATCGGCTGGGGGACCCACATCGTGTTGGGTCTGCTCTGATAACATGTTGGATATCCCACATTGATTGGATAAAGATCTCTGGCTCACATATAAGTTGGACAACCTTAATACCTTAAAATGTCTTTTTAAGTTATTAAGGTTGTCCAACTTATATGTGAGTCCAGGGTTCTGTTGGAGTTGTGTACTTAATGTCTAGATTTAAGTATCGGTAAACTCCCGGTCATAGCATTTAATCTATTTAACAAATAAACAATTGTTTGCATTTAATTATTATTAATTAAATATATGCAAATTATAGTCCTGGATTCTATACGTTGTAGTTAGTATGCTGTGCGTCGTCACACAGAAGATCATACTATCGGTTACTCGTATTTAATCGAACGGTTGCTCACGACCTAGATGGACACGGACCAATCCATCGGTATAGTCGTTGTGTGAGAGAGAAAATAATTTATCTTAATTATTTTATCACACTTGTACACTTGGTGTATTGGGCGGATCGCTTGAGATTTATCGATTAGGATTGCCTTAGATAATCGATTTAAATCTCAGAGTATTTTATTCTTAATCACCGATACTATTGCGAGTGTGTATATTTAATATAAGTGACTTTGATTTTCCAAAGGAATTAACCGATTTAATTATTGGGTTAATTACCGGTTGAGTTAGGTCACTATATTCTATATATGGCATGTCGTGAATACTTGACAGGAAAGTGTATCCCGTAAGGGTTGATAATATCCCCGAGATGAGTTCATAAGGAATTATTATGTAAACCCTGCAGGTGGAATTGTTCCGCATAATAATTAAGGTTGAATGGTACTATTCTCGGATACAAGAGATTAATAAATTAATTAGCAATAAATTAATTTTATTCATGGATATTTATATCTGAAATACACGGAATAAATAATACTAACCGGAGAAATATTATTTGATATAATATGGTTTAATATTGGGGTGCAATTAATTTATATAGTGAAAAATAAATTAATTAATATTGATGGGATTAATAGATTTGGGCTTGGGCTCAATTTAATCATTAATATTGGAAGTCCAATATTCCACCTCCTTTAGATCCCCTACGTAGCCTATAAAAGCACTACATGGTCTTCACAATTCATAACCTACAAGACAAGATTATCATACTTGATATTCTAGAGAGTTCGTGAAGGAGATCCATAAGCTTGGAGGATCGTCGTCCACCCGACGTTCAAGCTAGTGCAAGGAATACGTGGGAAGATCCAAGGGTCTTCAACTTGATTTCGTTTCTCCGCACAACGAATCAAAGGTAAAATCATAAACCCTCTTGTATGATTTTATGTGAATTAAATTGTAATACATACATGAATGCACGATCCAGGAAAACGACGAACCTCGGGGACGGGGATTCGAGATCCCCGGCGAGGATCGAAGGTGGCGGTCGAACCCTAGGGTTCGGACCGCCGGACGCGCGACAAGGGCATCCCCGGCTGGACGCCGGGGCACGCGATCGACCTCGGGTCGATCGCCGGGAGGTTCGCCGTGGGCTGGTGCCACGGCGGATGGACCCCCCGCCACCCTCGTCGGAGGCGCGTGCAGCGAGGAACCCTCGGCTGGAGCCGAGGGGTGCGATCGATCACGAGGATCGATCGCGGGGTGCTGCGGGGTCACCCGTAGCCGCCTCGCATGAGCTACGGGTTCGCCCGCAGCGATCGTGCGAGGGCGACGCCTCGCTAGGGCAGCGAGTCAACGACTCGCTGCGGGGCTGCTACGAGTCCGTAGACGATCGCGAGCCCCTCGTGGGGGCTCGGCTGGCGCACGCGGCCCTCGGGCCTCGCTGGGCGTTCGGTCGGGCCCCGATTCGTGAGGTGGTTCGCGATCGGGTTTTCCGGCGATGGGATTTCGGTCGGGGTTATCGGTTCCGCAATTTTTTTGTTAACTCGGAATATCGATTTCCAACAATCTCTTGTGCTTAGCAATAGCGGTAGCAGTCTCGAAGCCTCTGTAACTTCATATATCTCTTTATTATACACTACTCAATGCAGAATAAATAACACATAATAAAATAAATATACACAGATTAATCTCTAATTGACGATCGACTTTTTTGCATTCAGTTTCTTCATAATTAAACAATATTGTAATAATCAATCACCCATAAATGTATTTTCAACATGTAATTAAAGAATCACCACAAATTTAAAGAAATGAGCTATTACCGAAACAAACATGTACCGAATTATCAATTCATCGCTAAGTCAGATCACTCATCGCGCGTAAACAAATATCTAAACGGTAAATAATTGAAAAGAGAAACAAAACATAGAACATAATTCGAAATACTTGCATTGAATACTGAAAAATATACAAACAAAACAAATATGACAACAACATGTAAACAAATATCTAAACGAAAAATAATTGAAAAAAAAAAGAAAATATGGAACATGAATCGAAATCCTTATATTAAGTGTTGCAAAAAATACAATCAAAATAAATATGATGAATTATGATTCAAACAAAAGACTACAATTTTACCATGAATCAAAATAAAACAATAAAATTTAAAAATTCTTACTTATATAAAAATAAAATAAATTATTAATAATCATAATTTTACCAAAAAAAATGAATGTTAATATAATATTAAATTTTATTTTAGTTATTTTTTAATAATTTTTATATATTATTTATCATATGCCCGGGATAGATAAGTATCTGATAAATATATTGATGGTGAGTATTTAAATAATTGTAAATTATTATTAATCTCATATACTGTAATTGGAATATTTATATTTATATTTTAGTAATTATTAATTTAATTACAGTGTGTTAATCTCAAAAAAAATATATATCTTAATATATAAACTTATATTGTGTTAATCTAAAAAAATATATAAAAATCCAATATAATATTATAATCATGTTTTAACTATTGAAAACTTTTTGATTTTCATTAATATTAGTAAATGATAAATAATCACTGATTATTTTTTTATTTTTTTATTTGGTCCATGTCAATTGACGTGTCTTGAGATTCGAACCAAGACCTCAAGTCCCTAATTCAAGTGCTCAACCAACTGAGCTAACAACTCTCGACATCACTGATTATTAATGATTAATTGGAATTGTCTATATTCATTATTCTTGTTTAAAATTTAAAATTATTACAATTACACCGGTGAATTTAAAAATACAACTATAATTAAGGAATGAGATTAACAATATCAATAGTTAATGATCCTAAATATATCATTTTCGTAAATACATACTACGGGTACACGAATTGATTGTTGAAATCAGTCATTTTTAATTGTTTTATTTATTTATTATTAAATATCTATATTTGAAATCAGTCGATTTTACTTGTTTTTTTATTATTTATTATTAAAAATCTATATTAAGTGTAAATAATAATAAAATTAAAGACATATTTATGTTTTAGAAATGCCAAGTAGCGTGAATATGCTCATATTTTTTAATGTTCACATTATAAATATTAACCCAATGTTTAGATATATTTTCTCTAATGTCTATTTATAAAGATTTTTACCCTAAATGAGTTAATAAATATATACCCAATTATAAACTTACTTGTCTAGAATTATGCTTAGATCTCATCCATATTAGTACTATTCTTAATTTTTATTGTTGATATTATTTATTAGATGTATCATCCCAAAAATAAATCAATAAAAGATCTCTTATTAATTATTAATGATTAAAATTAATTGACACTTAATATGAGTGGTGCATTTGTGTGTTAAAATAAGATTTTTTATTTGTACGTAAATTGAGAAAATGAAAAATAATACTATTTGAATCCCCAAAAAAATACTATTTTATTGTTATAAACTCAAGAGAATTGAGAGAGAATAATATATTAGATATAGAGAGAATATAAGAGAGACAATATAATAGGAGAATAGAATTGTTGTGAATTCTTATTTCATTCATATGGGGAGACCCTTTATATAGGATACAAAGTAGGGTTTCTGTCTTGTTCACCAAGAAAGGGTAAACTAGTCATTCACTAATTAATAATATTCATAACACTCCCCCTTGAATGACTATTTACAGGATTAATGTTGCCTCGTTAAAACCTTGCCAGGAAAACCCAGTGGGATAAAACCTCGACGAAGGAAAAAGAGTACAGCTTGCTCCCCTGATTGTAATCACCGAAGATTTTTGACTTCTTGAAAGTAGTTATTTGTGATCAATCAGTCTCATTAAAACCTGTAACTAATAAAACCATATAGGAAAAACTTAGTTATTCTAATATAAATTTTGGTCTTCAGGACCCAACCTTCGAGTTGTCGAGTTTCATATTCATTTGTATTATTGTATATTTTTCGTCCTTGTGGGACATGCCTTACCAGACATCTATTGACTAGAGCATTCGCAATTGCTATAACCGGCCGGTAACTCTTCTGGAGTATTTTAGATGCGTCTAGTGTCCAATATACATTTCTTGACAAATGAACAATAATGTGAACTTCAATTCACAATCATTTGAACTTCGGGTTCAATATCTCACTTTATCTCGAAAATAAACTCATATGGAACATTATGATGTTCTCATTAATTATTATCGAGTGATGTGCATGCCTCGTTAAAAACCTCGTTATAAAACCGTGTAGGAAAAAATACTCGAGGAAAAGAGTACATGACATTCACATTTATATTGTGGTGATTGTCTCGTTAAAAACCTTTAACTAAGAAAACCCTGTGAGAAAAACTTAGTAGAGAGGAAAAGAGTGCAATCACTGGTCTTCGGGACCAATCATTAAAAATATTCTTTCAAGAATATTTTGTATTATATCAATATCGATTTAAAAATATTTAAAATTAAATTGCTACTTCAAAACAATTTGATTTGATATTTCTGCGGGAATATCGATGTCTTCAAGAACATTTAAAATTTAATTTTGATATTTATTCATGAATATCACATCATAATGTTCTTCGAAACATATAAAACTTAATTGCTACTACGGGAGCAATTTAATTTGATATTTCTAAACTTATTGCTACTACGGGAGCAATTTAGATATTTATCGAATAATATCAAATCATGATTTTCTTCCAAGACAATCAATATA
>JACOMQ010016845.1:0-10497 GCA_014843705.1 Euphrasia arctica | reverse complement strand
GCAACGGCGAGGCCACGAAGGTTCGAGGCCAAGTCATGCGTACTCGGGGGAGTACGGGAGGAGCGTAGCTCGAAGGGCTAGCAACCCTGAAAGTCTACGAGACTCTACACGGAAGTTCCATGGGGATTACGAGGACTTCAAAGCTCTACGATTGGATCGTTTAAAGAGCGAATCCTGTGGACCCATAGAACGAGGACGGTGGTCCGAGGCGGAGCACTTGAAGCGAGGCGCGTTGGCACGGCAAAACCAACAAGACTCGAATTAGCAAGTACGAAGCTAAGGGGCGAGCCATGGGCCAAGTTGAGTTGAGTAATCAACGCCATCAGAATTGGTGCTACCATGATTGGTGCCATCAAGATCGGTGTACTCATCGAGACGGAGGTCGTATGGACGAAGCCGAGGTGAAGCTTGGAGTTTCAAGGGCGTGGCACCCACGAGACACTCAAGTCAACACCGAGGACAAGGCGAGGGCCAAGTTGGGATTTTCTCAACGAGACCTAAGCATGGGCGACGAGCAGCGATGCTGCAAGCCACATGGACGCATCGAGGATGAGACCACGAAGCGAACATGGAGCATAACGCCGAATCAATCGAGGGGAGATGTGATCGCGTTGATGATTCAAGAGGGGCGTAGTACGAAGCAAGAACGGGAGACGCTTACATGCGTAGGAGGTTACGATGACCACGGCCATGAGAAGCCAAGGCTCGAAGCTCTATCCAAAAGTTGGGGCACAACAAGTCATTCCCGAGACATACTTGAGGGCAAGTATTGTTTTAAAGGAAGGGGGGATGATAGGAACCCTGATTTGTATCCCATAGAAAGCGACAAGGTGACACACCAAAGTGCCACGAGCGAACCAATCGCTACGAGACCGTACGAGGCAGCGTACGAATCACTCGTATAGGCTTCGGTAGAAGCTCTTATATGCGAGTCACCAAGTAGAGTACATGAGCCCAATGACGTATTAACGTCAAATCATGGAGTAGTATACGAGACATTCGTCGAGTTACTAGCCTTGATGCAGAGCGAGTCAGCGCTCGATGCTAAGGATGCGGTAGTACGCGATGCTTCCCGCAGCGCGATACGAGCCCATACGGCAGTTCTCGTAGCTCTTCGTAGCGAGATACTAGCCATGAGCGTCCACGGTAGTACTCGTAGCATCCCGCAGCGAGGTACGAACCAAGGGACGGGGAGTGATAGAGATCACATAGGCGATCTCTGGGGATTCATTGGCCACATGCACATGAGGCGAATGATGATGGCTAACGACGGCGTCGAAGGATTGGGAATATTCCGGCGAATATTCCGGCTACATACGGCGGTCGAAGGCGACGGTAGTGGGCGGCCGAGAGAGTCGCGTCCACCCTATCGTCATAGTATTAATTATTATTTAATAATTAATATTATGACAACTAAATAATTATTTAGTATTTTACTAAATATTATTTAGTTTCCTTTTTATTTTATTTTATTTTATTTTCTTTTTATTATTTATTTAAGTAAGTAATTAGGAAAATAGTAGTCTAAGAGTATCTAGGATTCTTTTAGATTTAGATATGATAGAGTTTCCAAGTGTTGGGATTCTCTACATTATTTTATTATTTTCCTTAGCTTGTACGCTAAGTTTTGAGCTCTATATAATAGAGGCTGCGCATTGTAAAATAAACATCCATTGAAATAGAAAATAATACGTTGAGTATTACAAAGCAGTGCTTTGATAGTTTGGTGTTATCTCAAACACTCGAGCCGATTACAAGACTATAAAACTGTTACCCTTTTCCGAATCTAAGTGCGTGATCACTTTTATTCGAGGAGCCACAAGTTGATTGTAATAATCACTTGTTGGAACGAACGTGTGGTGTAGATTGTAATAATCGAACCCACGTACATATCTCGCGAGTCGAGGCGGACTAAGAATCGCTCGATTCACCCATCCAAGGAGCCAACGTAGCAAACAACTCGAGTAAAGGTCGATCTACTCTACCCGAGGCGTGCGGTACCGTGAAGAACTCATTGTACTCTCGAGCCAAACAAGACTTGTAGACCGCGCAAGCGCCTCAACAATCTTGACTGGTAAGGTGTTTGGTGTAAGGACCTGTTCGATCGACCGGGGTTCCCATCACTTATCCCTTCAGATTAAAGGGCGGCACTAATTAGTGAATAAACTCGATATTAAAAGGGTGGATAATAGAAATCGTTCAGAAGAAGCTTCAAGCTCAAAACCTCTGTTCTTTTCCAGATCTAGCTCAACCCCTGCTCCAAAATATAAATTTACATGTATTAGTATCGTTTCAAACCCTCTATACACAGCCCAGCCCCGTATAATACTACCCGACTAAAACGTGCTAAAACAAGGAGTATTATCAATTTTATTATTATAAAAAAAAGCACAATTAATTACTTTAATACCTTTGTAATAACTACCTACTTTTTTATTTTAATAATAAATTATTCAATACATATTATTAATATCTAATTTGCCCTTAATTGTATTTTTTTAGCGTCACCACCTTATCGTCACATTCAACGCTTTGAGAAGAATCGACAAGTTGTGATTTTTTTTTTTTATTTTTTTTTGGTAAATGTCAATCACATATAAAAGAAAAATGTAAGATACAGTACAACGCATAGGGAATGAAGACCCTATCGCATCACCGAGCTAACAGACTAGCTCTCCGACCAACAAACAAAAAATAAAGCCCTAAAGGATACAAATACAATCACCAGGCAATATGCCATAACCTCTTCAATGCACGTGCCTGAAGAGAATCTGGAAGTCGTAACAAGTGGATCCTCTCCCGTATGATAGAGATCGCCTAAGAAGCGACCACTCCAGACGACACCGAACGAGCCTCGTGTATCCTCGTGTTCCTCTCGAGCCAAATAAAATAGATCAGAGCAGCGAGAAGTCCACGATACGCACAAGATATCAAGTGCCTCCCACGCCATCGACTAGAGGCCCGTAAAATAGCACTATGCCAACCACCCCTTGGCCATAGAAATCTCACCTCCCGCTTTAGTCTCCGCAAGCAATCCCGTGAGAAGGGGCACTCAAAGAAAAGGTGGGAGTGTGTCTCGGTTCTCTCCCCACCACATAGTACACACGGGTAATCCCCCGACTAATCCAACGCTTATCCCTAGTCGGCAATCGACCACGGATAGCCATCCAAAGAATGAAACAATGTCGTGGGATACGTCCTGGTCCAGTCAAAAGAGCATCCCACGACACCTTTGGACCCTCCGGGCGAAAAAGAGTGTATGTCGAGTCAGAGGAGTAGTTCCCTGATCGATGCAAAGTCCACCGTACTGTATCTGTCCTCACATCTATACTCGGCAAACCATACATAACATCAACGAACTCCGCCGCAATATCTGCTGGCCACCTCCACACCCCATCAACAATCACCATACTCAGCGACGCAGCCCTAGGAAGCCTCCTAAGCCACGATCTCAAGTGACACACCTCCTCCAATCGACCTAGGGGATGCCATGGGTCCCTCCAAAGGTAAAACTGCGATCCATCCCCGACCCACATCTGTATAGCTGGTAACACAACTGAGCGTAGTACCAAGAACAGATCGGATCAACTGTACACACCCTGCATAAGATAGGGTACGAGAGGTCCAGGAACCCAGTATAGCACCAATCCTCTGTAGCAGGGGGGCACAATTCCTCAAACTCAACTGAGAGGTGATCAAAGGAACCCCTAGATAACGCACCGGAAGGGTCCCAACCGGGAAGTAAAAAACTTGCTGGAGAATTGACACATCATCCTGCGCCTGAAGATGTTACTCTTATCTACATTCGCATGTAGACCTGAATAAGTCGAGAAAAGCTGCACTCCCCGTCTAAGTGTAGCGATAGACACCGGGTCGGCGTGACAAGCAAGCAGTAAGTCATCATCAAAACTCAGCATATAAGTTTGTGTCCTCTCACATCTCCAATGACACTGGAACTCTGATTCAGCCTGTATATGCCACTCCAAGATCCCATGTAATACCTCCATCACAAGGACAAAAAGAAATGGAGACATCGGGTCCCCCTGTCTCAATCCCCTAGCACCTCTGAAATAGCCCTCAGCCGATTCATTGATGTTCACCGAGTAAGCTGGAGTAGTGAGACACTCCATAATCCAACCGATAAACACCTTATGGAATCCCATAGTCTCCATCGTCGCCCGCACAAAGCTCCACTCAATAGTATCATATGCCTTCATAAGATCGACTTTCAGAACACATCTAGCTGGAAGTCGCCTCTGTCCGTATCCCTGTAGTAACTCCTGAGCAAGGAGGATATTATCCCCAATGCGTCTGCTAGGGACGAAGGTCGTCTGAGACCTGTCAACCAATAAAGCCATACTGGCATTTATACGATTCAAAATAATTTTCGCTATCACCTTGTACAACACATTACAGCACGAGATGGGGCGAAAGTCCTTAGGATGCTTCGGGGCAGCAACCTTCAGTATAAGCGAAAGAATCGTCGAGTTAACCTCTCTAACAAGCTTCCCAGTGCGGAAGAAATCTGAAATAGCCGCGAGACTCTCAGATTTAATAACCGACCAAGCTTGTTTGAAGAAAGCCGAGGAGTATCCATCAGGACCCGGGGCTCTATCATCATCGAACGCAAATAGAACACTCTGAATCTCCGCCGCTGTCACCGGTCTGATCATGTGCTCTGCCATCTCATATGTCAATCTCCTAATCACGCAGTTGTGATTTTTTAGGATCGATGATCTGAATAAACTGCGGAAGAGAGACGTAGGAGGACGAGTCTTTCTTGAGGTCGTTTTTGTTCTTATCGGCGGTGGTGCGTATCCGAAGAGCGACTCCATCATTTCCTCGTTAAATTTGAAAAATAAATAATCCCCAGAAAAAATAAACACGAATAACTAGCCAACACGAAAGCAACGAAAAAAAAAACACTCACTCTCACTGGAAAGACCCGGACTTTATCTCGTGTCACACCATGGAATGGTTGGGACTAGCGAGAACCTTATCCCAGAAGAGAGGTTTCAACTTTGTCTTCGGAGCTTCGAAGTCGTTAGGGCCATCGCGGTGTTTGGGCCTGAGAGGGGAGAGCTTCGCGGGCCCTTGAGGTGGCGGGTTAGGAGGGCGGGCCCTTGATGTATTAATGACATGTATTGAATAATTTATTATTAAAATAATAAATGTGAGTGGGAAATGTAATTTTAAGAGTGTAAATTTCACCCCTCTACCCTACATTATATAATAACTTTTAAAATTACTCTTTTATGAAAATCACTTTTTTTAATATTTATAATAATTTTAAAAATATTTTGATTTTTTATTGTTAAAATTATAAGAGTGTTTAAAAAAAACTTTTTTTTTTAATATTTAAATAACTTATAAGGGGTTAATAATTTTATTTATAAATTTTATAAAACAATTTTTAAAAATTATGAAACAAAATTTAAGTTTTTAGTCTCTTTATATTTTATGCGGTGAATCTTGGCACGCTTCCAAAGGTCGGCTCTCTGGTCACGCACTCGAACAACTGTGCATTAATTACCATATATATACACATATCTACATACACACTACACCCAATTAAAGGTGTCATACACTACTTTTTTGGTGGGCTCTATAGTAAAAAAGAAAAGCAAGAGAAATGTTGGGTGAAAAGTTTGTAATTCTTCAACTATGATACGTCACTTTCTTCTTGTTAGAACAGGTCGGGGATGATGGTAATGAATTATTAGGAACCACCCATGTTTTTATTTATTAATCTGATTCAAAATTCATGTGTTTTCACTGATTTATTCAGTTGCAGAAAGATTGTGCCTTTACAGTTCTTTTATTTAATGTTTTTTTTTTTTGTGATTTTGACTGTACAGAAGACAAAATAAAAGAAAACCCAGTTACAGTGGGACTGCACTGTAAAAAAGTTTGGTATGGTTCACATTTTCTTGTGGTACCAAAATTAGGGCTTGTGTGTTTGTGGGTAGTAAGAGTGATAATGGCAATTCTCAAATACTGCAGTTACTCTTTTTTTTTTACTGCCCCTGAATTTACAGTGCCATTTTCTTGATTTTGAGTGTTGTTGCAAGAGGCCCACACTCGAGGGTTGAGACAAATCTCCATTTACTCCATTCTGCTTATCTGTTTCTTAGCTCATATTTCTTTCTTCTTGCTTTGCCCGAGAGTATCTAAGTATTAGTAACATTTTTTCAGTAAATTCTCACTCCGGCGGTGGCTTGTTCAATCGGATCCCGAATTGTGTTCTTGATTTCGTGTTTTTTGTTGGGATCGAATTATTTTTAAAGAGCACTAGATAGATGCCGGCAGAGGAATCTAGTAGCTCCGTGTGGAGTAGGGAGCAAGACAAGCAGTTCGAAAAGGCCATAGCTACTTATCCCGAGGGCTCCTCCGATAGATGGGGGAAGATCGCTGCGGATGTGACCGGGAAATCGGAGGAAGATATTAAGCACCACTACGATCTGTTAGTTGATGACCTCAGCCGAATAGAGTCGGGTTTCATCGAAGTGCCCTGTTACAATTCTGGTTCGGATGGCGGTGGCAAGAAGGGTAGTTTCGGAAACTCGAACGGTGACTCTAATGCCGGAGGCGGAAAGTCTTCAAAGGCGGATCAAGAACGACGGAAGGGGATTGCTTGGACAGAGGATGAACACAGGTACAAAATTAAGTCGCCTTTATATTGTATTCTGGGTTGAGCCTGTTATTATATTTTATTTCGGATGATATCACCTTGGTGTGGCCCTAATTGTCAATTGGGGTCATTCTAAAGCATCGAAAAATATCATTTGTTAACTTTTTTCAACCTACTTTTTACTTGGAGTTGTTTACTTTGGCACTTTACTTGATTACTTAATGTTAGATATGGAATAGAAGTTTGAGGCCTGTTGACTGAATCAAGTACTCATCATGTGAGAGATCTGCCTACTCTAAATTATGTTTCTAGCATGTTGTTATGTCGGTACTTCTGACTTCCGTCTTACATCCCGAGAAAGCCCCCAGAGTCCGCATTTCTTACACGGATTTGGTCTTAATTTTTGTTCGTTTTAAGCAAATCCTCATTTATCGATTGGCCTGAAATTGTGAGCAGTCTTTGTTGTCCTTAATGATTGGCCTGAAAATGTGAATTGGAATATAAGGTGTGAATTTCTGAAATTATCGATTTTTTGACTTTACTGTTGCAATGTGTTTCACAATTTTATCATCTTTAGTCTTGTAATGAATCGAGTGACTTGTTAGATTCATAGAATCTACCAAAGTGTTAAATTTTGAAAGATTAATAACTCAGGCAGTCAAATTTGATTGACCAAGCTTCTCTATTTGCACCTCATGCATCGAGGGAATGTGTCGAATGTTTGTCCAATGCTAGCAAATGACCATTAGTTTTGTTATTAAAGAGAGGTTTATACAACGAACAACCTACTAAGAGGGCATTTGCCTGAATATATATAAAAGAAAGATCTTATAAACACCGACAATAGATTTCTTGGAGCTTATAAGATTGGAGTTCCCTAGTAAAGAAAGAAAGTATACAAGTTTAGCAGCGTCCTTCATTTTTTACCATAGTGACATAGTAGATAATTGATATGTCGATGCACATAGAGTTGACAAAAATTTAGTAGTCCAAAATTGTGTAAATGCTCGACTCCTTTCGTAGTATAAAACGTGAATTTCGTATTTCACATGATCTGAACTACTACTAATGTGTTTTTTTACTGTTTCTCACCCCCCGTGGGTTTCACGTAAAAAATAGACTGTTCCTTCTGGGGCTGGAAAAATACGGAAAAGGCGATTGGAGGAGCATTTCCCGTAACTTTGTGGTGACTAGGAATCCTACCCAAGTGGCCAGCCATGCCCAGAAGTACTTCATTCGTCTCAACTCCATGAACAAAGACAGGAGAAGGTCGAGCATCCACGACATCACCAATGTCAACAATGGAGACGCATGGGTGCCTCAAGGCCCGATCACCGGCCAATCAAACGGATCTGCTCTCGTGGGCCCATCTGGCAAGAAACCTAACAAACCGCCCGCGATCGTGTATGGGCCGCCGCCGACCATCGGGCAGCCGATAGGTGGGCCCGCAGTCGGAACGCCGGCCCATTTGGCGTACCCGATGCCTGGGTCCGTGGTCCCTGGAACGCCGTTGACTTATCCTGTTGTACCTCGCACGTCCGCACATAGGTGAGATTCGGATGATGATGGGTAGTGTTCGTTTCTTCTACTTGCCTTTTTCGTGTTTTTTTTTTTTTTCGAATAAGCCTATAGGACTGCATACCCATATGTGTAGGGAAATTGTGGTGCTGTGGTGGGTTTTCTGGTTTTTGTTTGAGTTTATTTATGGGCATTTTGGGGTGGTGCTTGTAGCTGGAAGATCATTTCTCTGTCTCAAAAGTGAAAGTTGGTTTTTGAAGTGGCACATTCTTGGCTATAATTTAAATGCTCTGTTTGACAAATTCCCACTTTTCATAAGGTTTTAATAGTATGAATCGAGTATAGATGATCTCTTTAAAGTTGAAGGGTTTTATCATGGTTGATCTTGGATTTTTTATTATTATGAAGAATACTGTGCTTCGGAAGATGGGATACCGTACCGAATCGATCATACTGATAACGTACCGAAAAATTCGGTATCCGAAAAAATCCATACCGATACCGTACTGAAAAGTTCGGTATACTGAATATCGATATACCGAAATTTCGATATCGAAAAAATCTATACCGATATCATACCGAACTTTTGGTATACTAAAATATCGATATATCGAATCATATCGAAATTTTTATTATCGAATTATACCGAATATCGAATCATATCGAAATTTTTATTATCGAATTATACCGAAAATATCGATAAATCGAATCATACCGACTTTTTTTTGCATACCGAAATATATATATATATCGAAATATCGAACTATACCGATTAGTTTTTGCATATCGAAGGATATATATATCGAAATATCGAACTATACCGATTATTTACGATATATATTGAAATACCAAAATTTTAAAAACTTTCATACCGATATCGTACCGAAAATTATCGATACGTTATCATACCGTACCGAAAAATTCAATATACCGAAAAATTTATATTTTTTTAGCATTTTTCGGTAGTGAGTTCGGTATTTCGATAATTCGATATTTTTTTCCATTCATACGGACGATTGATTATTTTCAACGTATTTATAAAATGATATCGGACAAATTTTATTGCTTTCTTTCTCGCCGACAACTCACACCGCCTACTCTTTTTCCGAACATCACGCTTGATCTTTGTTTACCATCTAAATTGTTGGAGTCGAAATTAATTTATTTAATTAATTTTTACTTTGACTAATTTTGACTTTCTTTGGTGGAATATTTATTTTGGGAATATTTATTATTGGGAGGAGAATCCAAGATAAAGAGGAAAAGATATTAAAGATCTACAAGATAAGGTACAAGATCTTCTAGTTATGGAAGGAGTCTTTTTACCATAGAAGACTTATTACTTGGAGGAGAAGACTTGTGTCTTATAAATACAAGACTCATGTGGATTGAAGATCAAGAAGCTGGAGCGCCATATTTTTTAGAGAAAAATATTTTCAGCACACGTTTTATTTTTTACTTATTTATCCGAGTATTAACTATTCAATCTCGTGATTGTTTAGTCTTTATTTATTTTTCTCGGATTATTTTGTATTCACGATTATAGTGAAAGTTTATTGCTTTTGAAGCAGCTTGGTAGGTTGTATTGATTAATACAACTTACGAAGATTATATCTTTCTTCTCTACGTTTTCCAGTTGCTGTACCTTTTACTATTTTCGCTGCATAACTGAATCTGCTGTTCTGTGACAGCAGTACACAATCTGTTGTTCTCTGGACAGCAGAACTTAAATTCGTTACAGTGACTGACTTTTCTGTTTTCAGCACGTGGACTGCGAGTCGACCTCTTTTTCAATTGGTATCAGAGAAGGTCATTTGACATACGAAGTGAGATCTGTGCAGTCGACTCAACATGGATTCAAGCTACTTGATTCGTACTATTGTGCTTGATGGAACCAACTACTCCCACTGGAAGGTACGTACTCGTTCCAAAATTAAATCTGTTGACACACGTGCGTGGGATGCAGTTGAAGACGAATGGGAACATCCGATGCATGATGACCGTGGAGATCTAGTTCACAAGCCCTCGAAGCTATGGACGAAGGATGAACGAGAAGCTGCTTCCGCAAACGAAAAGGAGTTGACGGAACTCTACGGTTCTGTCGACACAAATATGTTCAGACTAATTAAGAACTCAAATTCAGCAAAGGAGGCTTGGGACACGTTGCAGATCCACTGTGAAGGAAACAAGTCCGTGAGGGAGTCTCGACTGAGGGTTCTCACAACTAAGTTCGAGAACATGAGGATGAGAGAAGATGAAACCGCAACAAGCTACTTCAATGCGTTGTATGACATTGCCAACGAATGTGCAGAACTTGGAGAGCCCATGCTCAACAAAACACTCGTATC